>MQRK01251501.1:415-36708 GCA_001938485.1 Girardia tigrina | reverse complement strand
GTTCCAATTATTTCGTAATTAATTCTCGCATGTTTTATGTTTTTGTTTTAATCTTAATAAATTTTTGGTAACAAGTTTGAATTTGTGTTGTTAATTTAATTTAGATATCGACTAACAATGTTGATAGAGGCAAAACATTTGAATCAGAACTATTTAAAGAAACACTGAAGAAGTTTAAGATAGAAGTATTTTATTCAAGCCCGTATCACCACAATACCAATGGAATTATAAAACGACAATTTAGAACAATTAGAGATGCTCTTAATATCAGAATAAAGGATGGAACGCATAGAAATTGGACGGAAGTATTGTCAGCAATAGAATTTATGATGAATAGTAACATTCAAGCCATGATAGGTATCTCACCAGCAGAAATAATATATAGAAGAAAATTAAGACATTGGTGGAAAAATAAAGAAGATAAAGGAAACCAAATGGAAAAAGAAGGAAAAGCTCCAGAAACGAGAAGAATTTTCAAAGTTGGAGATCAGGCATTGATAAAGAGAGAAAATGCATCAAAAGAAGACGACCGATATATTGGCCCTGCAATGATAATAAGACGGAGACATGAAAGAAGTTACGAATTGCAACTCGACAATGGCAAAATATTAATAAGAAATGTAGAATGGCTAAAGCCATTTAAATCGAGGGGGATGTGAGGGATAATTTTGAATGTTGTAAGTTTGTTGTTTGTATGCTGTTTAGATTTGTGACTCTCCTACTCAGATGGGATTGAAATGTTATTTGATTGATTATTTGGACCCAATGAAATTAATTTAATGATATTAATTTTAAGTACTAATTAATTAAAGTTTGATAATTATGAATTTTAATAATATTTTCAGTAAACGATTTTAACTTATTAAATTTAATATATTTTAAAAATTAATGGTTATTTAAAAAATTACATAATATTTTTTTATCCAATAAAAATATGAGGAATTAAAATGTAATATTAAAATTTACCATTTATTGTTTTTTTCATATTTAAATATTTAATCAAAAACTAAGTCAATCAAAGAAAGATGACCTCTGAAAATTGTTGTGAAGAATCTGTTTGTGTTGTAAATAAATGTTTGCATTCAAATTGTGATGTTGTTAATAAATGGTGTTATTGATTTTAATAGAAACTTGTCATTATTTTTTTAAATTTCTTATATATTTTGTACATTAAGACTTGAAATAAATAAATCGAATTAAAATTTTTTGATAATTAATATTTATTTTAATTTTAACCAATGAAATTTAGAGTAAATAGTTTTGAGGTGTTTTTTCATTGTCCAAATTTGTTCAGTTTATCAGACAAAAATTATTAATCCGGTATAAGAATGTCTAAGAATGAAAGCTCAACTATAGTTGTCCCAATGGTGATTCAAATTGTGTGTTGAGTAAAAATAAAATCAATTTGTGAGTTCTTATAATTATATTAATTCAAACATTAATCCTCTAGTCTCTATGTATATTTACATAATTTATTGTATATAATTTGTATATAAATTACTTTTTAAAAAGATCTAGAAAATAAAAATTTTCACAATAAAAAGGGTTTATATTTTTCCAATAATTTTAACTTCTTAATGTAAATTAAATAAATATAATTAAAATAAAACCTTAAATATATACAAATCCCTGTGGTTTATCTATTTGATTAAACTAAATGAATGTTTTATAAACCGATACGAGATTGCATCAATAAGTTTTATCTATCAAATAAAACCTTTAATACAAAATGAGGCTAAAGTCCAAGTTATAATGATTTTAAAATAAAAACACTACATAATTTAATAAATAATAATAATGTCGTCAATTGAAACTAGATCTTTGATTTCCAGAAAGAGAGACCTTTACGAATCTCGCCATTCTTATTATGGAAGTGATTCGGATTTAAAATGTGAGGAAATCAGTATGATGAAGTTGCAAAATTGTCGAAAAACAAGTACGTCGAACATCAAAATTAAGAAACCGACTACTGAAAGTATCTTGGCGTGGCAAAAAGGACTAGAAATAATATTAAATGACTACTGTAAGTGTCTTTTTTTGATGAACTTAATGAAAAAAATACCATTTTCAAGACGGCCTTTTCCAATTTAATGAATTTTTAAAATCTGAATACAGCAGTGAAAATTTGGATTTTTGGTTGGCTTGTGAAAAGTTTAAAACCATTTTAAGCCATAAGAAAGTAATTGAAATGGCAAATGTTATCTACCAAGAGTATATCGCTATCGGTTCAGAGAAAGAAGTAAATTATGTTTCGCAAAAGTCTAAAATTTTTAAATCAAAATAATAAAAAATGTAATCTGTAACAAATATTTGAAATTATGTCACAAAAAGTTTTCTTTATAAAATTTCTTCACATCAATCTTAATCCCTTCAAAATATTTCCCGTTTGTATGAAAACTTGTCCATTTCCGTTTCCGTTTCCGTTGTTCTAAACGACCATTGAAGTTAGCTGAATTGAGCTCTTCAGCCAACTCGAAGTTTCACTTTTTATTATTTCCTTTTATCACCTCAGTTCCACTTCCGCATGACATTTTTGAATTTTCAGAATAAAATAAATGGTAGGCAGCTTAATGCGGCAAATACAGAAGGTTTTTAAACGTTGCGATGGAACCCCGGTTAGAAATTGATATATATTTAATACAAAATTTAAGAAACTTAGAGATAAATTTCACATACAATTTCATAAACCCTAAATGTTTTTTGATATTTTTGTACACAAACTTTTTAAAAAATTTAGTTCCTCTGTTGGAATTCCTTCAGGGAATCGGTGATTAGATACCACAATCAACTACATACGTACGGTGTTCTCTTACATTATCCTTAAGTCTTTCTGGTGTACATGGAAACGTTTGTTCCAGTTAAAAACAGCTGTTTTCTTAAATTCATTATTTCTTTTTCTATGAGTATTTTCAAAGTTTCACCGACAACTTATATTTTCATTCGTCTGTTCACCAATTTGTTTCATCTCAAAAAATAAAGAATCAAGTTGAAAATGACTTAAATTTTGACTATCCAATTGCCTAAACTGCCTTAAAGTTACAAGCACTTTAGCAAGCCCATGTCAATAGCGCAGTCAGTATGTACAGCCTAACATTACCTCAAAATCTCCATGTAACTCAGTGCGAATATTTATAAGACTAAATATGTATATTTACATTTTTAATATAAGCTATTAAGCTTCGAAAATTTTAATGACTCCTAACTTAAATTTCGATAATAAAAACTTTGAAAGTGTTTCTATAGTGACATAATTTTTCATTATTATAATCTTTTGATATAAATTGGGTATTCAACTTTTTAAACCAGCTTTATCAATTATTTGACTCCCAATTTTACAAGAAGTTCTTCCAAAAATAAAGATTTCATGAACACAATTTTTCATCTAACAATTTATTTCAGTTGAAACACAAAAGATAGTAAATCGTCGAGTGAACTTGAAAAACACTCTAAAATACGATGTATCCGATATAGAATATTTGGTTAAAAATCGAAAATAGCAATAAAGTTTATAATAAAATCCACCAGCCATTGATGAAATAAAATTCGAGTTACTAATTTCGTTGTAATAAGAGTGTTGCATTTGATTAATTCAATATAAAATTTTGTGATTAAGAAAATCTTAACCCAAGAAAAATTCGTAAATTCCGTTTATTGATCTATTAGTATGATAAACGAGCATATTTCAATAATATATAGCACAATCTGTAGGTGTAATATCATTAAAGGAAATATTAATTCGTTCCTTCAGTTCAATCTAATTGCTATAGCCATATCTTGAAACCAAATTATTCCACTTTATAAATCAGTTTTCTATTCGATTTAAAAAGTGACAATATGGCGAAAAAACAAAAACTTGAAAGCTATTTGTTTGATATTGGCTTTTATCGATATTTTTCGGATCGTCACATCTTTACCGGATTTTGATTCCTTATCTCTGCTATCTTCGTTCAATAATGGCTATTTTTCATCAAGCTACAAATAAACTTTTTCCAAGAACTTATCTGTGACATTAGATACTGTCGACACTTCATGAAACGATAAAATAATTAAAGATTCTATATTCCGAAATAGAAATTCTGAAATAGTAATAGAAGAATCAGACATTAAAAACCCTGTTAAAATATGTAATTTATTTCACGACAAGTCTGCTTTGTTAATTAAAAAAATGCCACTACATATTAATTTTATTTAAAAAAATGATTTTATGTAAAGAAAGAACATTTATTTAATTTAAAAACTTAGTTAAAAGCTATTTACTTTATTTAAATTTTTAATATGAAAATTTGAAACGATTTAATATTTTTAAAGTTTTTAAATATCTTATGCTGTACTTTAAAATGCATATTATACTCGAATAATTATTTATCGTGAACATCTAAAATATCAATTTTCCATCTGGATGGGAGATATACATTTCCAAATACTAAACTCAACATACAAAATTCAACAATCCAATTTCAAAATACCAAATTTAAAATATTCCTCACAACAACAGTTAAAAAAACACCAAATTTTGTAGGCTTAAACAAAATACTTGATTTATATTTACAAAACACTTATAATTTTAAAATTAAATAGTTTCTTTACAATATTAAATGTGCAAGAAAAAACACTAAAAAAATAATCATTAAAATTTCATTGAAAAAATACACAATTTGTTAAATTAAGAAAAAAACAACTTCTTTATTTTAAATCAAAAATCGAAATTCTTTATTTCATACAAATAAGTGACTTTTTTAATTGAATAATGAAATTCCCGAAGACTCTTATAAATTGTTAACTTAGACATGATTAAATCAAATTCATTCTCATTCGAAATTAGCCAACCCTTTGAAAGCAAGTAAATAATAATAATAATTAACAATCCTTACAATAATGGCTTCTTTTCGGCGATCAGAAAACTTCTTAACTTGGATTTTTTATACCATTTTCGAGAAATTATCTGACAATACTCAAAACCAATTTTCTTAGAAGTCCATGAAGTGTCACTATTTCAGTATTACCTGTAGCGCCCATTGACATAGTGATCACCTGTTTTCGCGTATCGAGAATTTTACTTCTAATACTTGCTTTGTCCTCAGAAGCAGTTATAACTTCTGTTGCTTTTTTCAAAAGGGGCTACTTTAAAAAGTGATCCATTTAAAATTTCGGACATAATTTAAAAAAGAGATTTTTTAAATGTAGTAATATTATACATTTGACAATATAAAATGCTAAGCTAACTTAATCAAATGTAATACTGACTTAATCAAATGGAAAATGACTTAATTTAATGTAAAACTGAATCAGTTGATCGAAAAACACTGTAGTTCGATTGACGATATTGTTATTTTAAATTGGTTTCACAATAGTGAATTATATTTTCGCTTCCCAATATAGAATTTCCTTTGTCATTAAATTAATACAACAATAATTTGTGCGATATTAAAAAATATTATGATTGATTTGAATAATTGCTAAAATTAAATGAAAAATCAAAAATATTTAACAAAAAATTATTTCAAACTTTTTAGATATTTTTTAAATAAATATCTTTTAGATGGAAAATAATCTTTGATAAGTCTTTGATAATCTTTAACAAGTAATGAGTGCTGACTTTTTAATTTTGTAATTTAAGAAATGATTTACTCAAATTTCTTTCATTCAAATAAAAATACAATATCGGAAAAATATTCTATGGATTTTTTGAAAAAACGAAAATAACAATATTCTTAGTTTGTATGAGGAGAATTAATTAGATAGTGTTACGACACGACATTTTACATTTTACGCGATAAGTTACTAAACCCATTCCGTCACTTACACCACCCCGTGGGTATATGATTGTTCTGAAATATGGGGATAGTCAAACTCGACTATTCCCGCTATGTTTAAGTGAATCCTGGTGAGTTCGGGAGGAGGTCTGTAAATGCACGGACACTAGTAAAGAGACCCCCTGAGAATGACCGCGAGCTGAACAACGAATAAGTGATAACCCAGAACTACGAAAGGTCACACGAACTTACCCGAGAATATGAGAAGCCGGACAAAAGGTGACAATGTAATGCATCGTCCATAGAATACAACCCGTCCCGGAATTAATAGAAGAACGTCGCCAGTAACCTTTAAAAATCTTTGAAAGAATCTACAAAACAAGAATAAAATTGTAGTTAATTAACAAAATTAATTGCGGTGATTCAATCATCATATGATTGCGAGACATCTGTGGATGCATGACGCACTAAAATCCAAATAATCCTAAATAAACAATTACTAAAATGTCGGCCGAACAATAAGTAACTTGCCGAACCCGACATCGCAGTAATCACGACCGTACACCAACTGGCACCTATAAACCTCGCACCTGTCTGTAGTTACAGACGATTGATAAATTTCGTTGATTGCAGACGAACCTGCATAGGCCTCGACACAGAGAGGAAAACATACGTTCGTATAACCATCAGCAATAAATAAAAAACAACATTTTAAATGACATAACGGCCTGATTATAATCTCGTCCAAGCAATAAACAACCAGTTAAGATGAATTATACTGGTTGCAAATCATTCAATCATGTTTCCCCCCTTTTCTCCTGTCACTAGATAATCGAGATAATCATAACACACATTGAATAGGATACCGGCGAAAAAACATATGTCAAAAGATGCATATAGATTACCCGAACGCGTCGGGCTAGGTAGGCGATCGACTAAGTATATATATCTAGTACATCCTGACATGCATGACACACAAATTCTTCACCCAATTTTTATAAGTTATAACGCAACGAACTTATTGCATCATTATATTTACATCGCACTTTTGATTTCATTAATTTTCGTTAATTATATTTCGATCGGACAGAATTTTAGAAGTATGAGTTTGTTCGTTATATCAACTTATTATTTTTATTAATATCAATAAATTTTAGTAATAGATTAGTTTTATTATTTTTATCATTTTATTTGTCCATTATCAAAATATCATTGGTATATCTGTCGACCCGAGATTAATTGCGACTTAGTGATTATGTATTCAGAAAAAATAAAATTGAACAACGAGCGAGATTTAGAAGTAATGTGGGAGTTCGATTCGAGGTGTGGGGAAATTATAATACATCCCCCTGACCTTGGTGGGTGATCATGGTTCGCTATCGTCACTGAATATAAATTCGATATGTAAATAGGTTTAGGTTGTTTCATAATAGTCGAGATAGAGGTTTCCTTGAAATGTCAATAGATTTTAATAATTATTAGTAACTTTAGTATGGTATTTCCGACCTGATTTGATTACTGATTTTACAATTTCTTCCATTATTCAAGACAGTGTTCATAAATTAGCATTTCAGGTACGGCTTAATATTTTTCCTTCATAGTTTAAAAATTTATGGTTTAACATTCTCTCTAATGATTTAGTTTATTTAACGCTCTCCAACAATATTTTAGTAATAATTTTTGATAGATACTTTTCATGACGATCTAATGTCTCCTAAATGGTTTAATTATATTTAGTATTAAGTATTTTCCTAATGATTTAACATTTTCCTTATTGGCTTAAAGTCTGGTGACCTAGCCCTTATCGACCGAAACTCATCGTTACCAATCTCCATAATGATCGACATTAATCTTAATTTCCAAAATTGACAATAATTTAATCTATAGTTATTTGAAAATTATTATTTCGTTTATTTAATAAACGGTTTTGTTGATTTTTTCAAAAGAATTACCTACAAGAAAATGTATAATGAATAATAATGGTTATCGAGATTTTTCGATTCCTGATAATTACCTCTCGAATAGGCTTTGAATTACAGTGTGACACAAAAGTCGAACTTCTGTTTATCAGTTCGTGCAATTTGGATGATTTAAAATTAGAAAGCATGATAGATACTGAATATCAGGGTTTTAGAGATCGAATCGTTTGGATTACAAACTTATTTCAAAGAGCTTGATTGAAAAATTATATTTCGGTAATAAAAAATTAACAAAAAATAATCACAATATTTTACAACGAGAATCCTTCATTATTTGTTGATGTGAAATAAAATCAAACAAATCGATCAGCTGAATTTAAATAATTAATACTAAATCAATTGAATGAGTAAATCCAACTATTCATGTAAAAAGTCGTAATCATTGGAAT
This sequence comes from Girardia tigrina, assembly GCA_001938485.1. Taxonomy (NCBI): domain Eukaryota; kingdom Metazoa; phylum Platyhelminthes; order Tricladida; family Dugesiidae; genus Girardia; species Girardia tigrina. The sequence goes on along the minus strand of MQRK01251501.1, from coordinate 28,587 downwards.
CGGTGTTGACAAGGTAGTGTCTTCGGAACAATATGGGAAGTAATATTTATCAAGTCAGGTGATAGAATTGAGTGAGTGACGACAGGAGCGATATATCAAAGTCACTCGATGAGTGATGGGTAAATTCGAAAGTAGCAGAGAGTTGTCTAACCATAGAACAAAGGTAGAGTGCCAACACCGAGTTATAACAATCCGGGTGCTGCGACCTTGAAAGGTCAGCCGCGAATGCAGTGACATTCTGATAGAGAGTAGAGTGAGGTCGATAAAATAAAATCACCAAGAATAGTAGTGTACAACAGAAGCTATAAACCTTAGCTGTGGAGTTCTGATAGGACGATGAATCGTATACAATAACATGATTATAAGTGATAACAACCGGGTAAATAACCAATGATAATATGCTAATGGATACAAATGTAAATATAAATATAAATATACAATATAAAATATAAATATTATCAACCGAGTCTCCAACATAGACGAAGAACCTTCTGGAGGTGCCGGAGGTAGACCGCAGCATGCAAGGGGCACGTGGTTCGATCGTCGCTTACTTCCCTGAGGCTCTCTTCGTTCGATATAATTAAAACTAAAACCTTTAAACAATCATGGAAAATAATATCGAACCCTCGGGCACTGAGACTACCAGTCGGGCAATACCCGTTACTGATTAGAACCCGAAGGCGCTCCAAAGCGCATACAACTAGTTGATATGTGTGGAGGAGGCGCATCCATTCCCTAAGCAATGAGGAATTAATGGTGAAATTGTGGAGAAGATTTTGAAGTGTGTAAGAGTTGCCGTTGAACTCGAAAAACGGATGAGGGCTCCGAGTCAACAAAAATATTGTCGAGGGAGGGGAACATGACAATAGCTAAAATATATTCAAGTGAAAACTATTTTCTCAAAAACCAAAACTCAAATTGATCGAAAAGATCACTCCGTTTTTAGTAGTTATAACACATATTACCAAAATAAACTAGTAAATTTAAAAAATTTAAATTCATTCTTTATATGGACAGAACTTAACTTGGCCAACAGACTTTTTTTCTTAACTTTTGTAGAAAGGAAATTACTTTTACAGTTTTTAATAAATTTATTATGTTATAGTAACTATCTAAAACTTTTACAGAAAGGAAAATTTCATACAAAAAAATTTAACAACTTTATTATGCAATTAAATAGTTACTAATAAGTTATTAGATTCTTAATTTACTTGATTCTTATTAGTAAAGTTGGATAATTGAATGTTATTTTAATATTCAATTATTGTTGTTGTTTTAATATTTGATTATTTGTGTTAGAATTTAAAATATATTTATTCTGATGGATTTCGAATGTGTTCTTACTGGCGACCACAGCCACTCAAATCTCGAAACCAAACCGGTGATTTGCGCAGTGAGCAGAGCGGAAGACAGAAGAAAATTATTTTCAAAATTACCACTTGCTGCTCAAGAAGCACTGGCACCAAAGGTATCATTTTTTGATGGTAAATCGGATAACGCAGGGAAATAGCTGGACGAAACAAAGGAGTTTGCGTTATTCAACCAAATGGAAATGTCATTTGCCTTCGACATGCTTCTACGAGGGGACTGCCGTCTGTTATGGAACAAATTTAGTGCTAATCGGAAAGATTTGTCGAACGAAGAAGTGAGTAGATGGTTTCTATCAACATTTACTAAACCGAGGAGTGTCATGGATAAAGTCAAGGAGCTGATCAACGTTTCTCAACGACACGACGAACGATATCAATGTTTCGAGTTACGGGTAAGATCATTAGTTACCGAAATTTTTAAGACGCCAGAAGCAATGGATGAAATTATTAAAGCATTTGTAGTCCATGGCATACATAATGATAAGCTACGAGTAGCATTTATTTTAGAACCGGATATGCCGTCAGAAAAGCGTCTTACAATGGCCAGTATGCTGGAGCAATTGACTTCTAAATCAGTCGCAGCAGTTTTACCAAATAGGATGAGATATTCTGATGCTATTAGAAAACCAAACATGGATAATTATCAACCTCGGAAAATGGGATATCACCAACCACAAGGAAGGGAAAACAAACAATTAATAATGAAAAATGAAAATTTCAATAACCAGCCAATACTCGCTAACTAACAACGAAATTTCCCGAACGAATCAATGAAGTCGATTGCCAAGAGATATTGTTATAGAGCTTGGGGAAGACAAGAACCACGGCCTGATCTTTTAAAACCCGGTCACTGTTTTTGTTGCGGAGAAGCGGGACATAGAAGAATTGACTGTCCTTTAAATGGAAGATGCCTAGTTTGTGGGAAAGAAGGTCATAATTTTCGAGATTGTTATAAAATACACAAATCCAATAGGAAAGAAGCCACCTCGCAACCAATTTTATGCATAGAAGAAGAAGAAGATTTGATTGAAGACATCAATGATTTTAATGATTCAGACAGTAACTCAGAAGTTCAATTTGGGAAGCAAGAAAAAAATGGTCCGCAACCCACGATAGCTATCTCGTCCGTCGGGTTGCGTCAATAAAGGAAATAAATTTCAGAGATAAAAAAATACAGAGAAGAATAAGAAGATGTATCAGAAGACAGATGGTAGATTATGGAGCAGAGTTGTATGCAATGGGACAGAGTTCGAGATGTTGTGGGATTCAGAAGCCTCCGTTTCAGTAATGGATGTATCATGTTGGAAGGAAATGGGTGGTCCACCGTTGAAGCCGTCAAGTGAGAAGTTGATTGGTGCTTTTTCGTCGGACGGTGGAGCATGTTTAGGTAAAAGTAAAATCAACGTTCAATGGGGCCACAAACAGAATACAATAGAGGTTTATGTTGTGAAGGGCTTAGTACCAGTATTTATCGGGGGCATAGACATCATGAAGATGTTCGGAGTATATCTTAAAGAAGTATTCGTGATGGAAACACAAGAAGCAGCTGTACAGATAAATATTCAGTTGAGAGTGGACAAAGCACTTAATATTTTTGCTTCAAAGAATATCCACCACCTTATTCGACAATATGAAGATATATTCATGGCTTCTACTTTCAATTTTCGACACACAACGGTTTTAAAACACCACATTAAAACAACTGGTTCTCCCAGTGGTCATAAATCAGAGAAGATTATCTCTACATTTGGAAACTGAAGTGAATATCCTGATAAGGCAGTTATTAGCAAATCAAGTCATAAAGCCGTGTCAAAGTCCATGGAACTCTCAGCTGGTAGTAGTAAAGAAAAAGGATAATAATATTCGAATGTGCTTGGATTTCCGACCATTAAACGCGATTACAGAAAAATTCACATTTCCGGTRCCAGATATCTACGGCCTTTTGGATGCACTGAGTGGAGCAGTTATGTTCTCTTCTATCGACTTGGGTAGTGCTTACTACCAAGTGGAGTTGACAGAGGAGTCAAAATTGAAAACCGCTTTTAGTACCAAAATTGGACAATTTTGCTTCCATCGCTTACCTTTTGGATTGTGCACTGCTCCAGCAACTTTTCAAGCTTTAATGCATCAAATATTTCACGATATGCTGTATAAAGGAGTGATTGTGTATTTGGATGATATTTTAGTGTACAGTTACACTGAGAAGGGTCATGATGTTCTGCCCGAGAAAGTTTTTAGTCGTATTGCAAGTGCAGGTCTTAAAATCAATATTCAGAAATGCCGTTTGAAGGAGTTTGAAGTTAGATTTTAAGGACATGTAGTTAGTAGCAAAGGAATAGAAACATGTAAAGATAAAATCAAATCGATTAATGAAACCCCGGTCCCAAAATGTGCAACTCAATTGCGTTCTTTTGTGGGTCTTGCCAATTACTACCGGCGATTTATCAAACATTTTGCTAAAATATCAAATATGCGGCCAGTGCCGCTAAAGAGAAATTTTACTGGTCACAGGAGTGTGAAGACAGTTTTGATGAACTTAAAAAGTGTCTTTCTACAAGTCCGGTATTATGCTTTCCTAATATTAACCAAAAAATGGTGCTAGATACAGATGCCAGCTTCTCTGCTATTGGAGGGGTATTAAGTCAAATTCAAGAAGATGGATCGGAACGGGTGATAGCTTACGGATCGAGAACCCTGAGTGAGCTCGAAAAGGGCTACTGTGTAACCAGAAAGGAATTGCTAGCATTAAAAGATTACATGCTGCATTTCAAGCATTATTTATATGGAAAAAGGTTCTTGGCTCGTACCTATCATAAAGCACTTTTATTTATGTCCCAGACAAGCAAACCACTTAGTTCTCAATTTCAGACATGGATTGAAGATCTGTCGGATTTTCAATATGACTTACAGTACAGGACAGGATCAGAACATTCAAATGCAGATGGGATCTCAAGATTGTCAGAAGCATAGTGCGCTCAATGTATGACGAAACATGTCGGAGCTAAAACAAGTAAGAGTAAAGTAAAGTATTTAAACACTTGTAGCACGATGGATCTCCACCATATCAAGGACGTCCAAAGAGAAGATAAAAATATTCTGAAAATTATTACTTCATTAGAATTTAATGAACCACCATCAATAGATCAGTTACAAGGTCCCTTGTGGGAACACATTAATCACTTGATATTATAGAAGATGAATTGCTGTTCTATCGGGATGGACATACAAAACGCGTGGTTGTCCAGAAGCTGCTCAACATCGCTTAATTCAGTACATTCATCAAGATTTATGTCACATAGGATATAAGAAGTTGTATGAATATATGCGGGATATCTATTTCTGGCCACAAATGCGACAGACAATTGAGAAAGTTTCTATAGAATGTGTTATTTGTGCAAAACGGGAGGTACTAACAATATTATCTAAGGAGACATTTTTACCTCGAGATGATAAAACATTATTTGAGGAAGTTTTAATGGATATTGCACATTTTTTACCTTCTAAAACGGGAAAGAAATATGTACTTGCGATGGTTGATAGATTTAGCAAGGTCGTTGTATTGGTACCACTTCGTAATCAAGATGAACACACGTTGATTGCTGCTATTAAAAATAGATGGATTTATCGATTCGGGAAACCCAGATCATTTTTATCAGACAGGGTAAAAACTTTTGAAGGCAACAGGTTGCGGGTGATGTGTAAAACTTTCAATATATCTCAAGAATTTTCGTTTCCGTACCAACACCAATCCAATGGATTAGCAGAGCGAACGATTCGTTCATTGCGTGATATGGTAGTTACTTCTAGTGCATCTCAAAATGATTCTCTAGATTGGGAAGAACTACTTCCAAAAATTGAATTTCTTCTGGATACAACTTGGCAAAGCTCTATCGGATGTACTCCATTTGAGGTTTTATTTAGACAGAAGCTGAATTTACATGGCACATTCAATAGATTACCCCATACACAATCAAATCCGATGATAGTTGAACATAATTTTAAGTCTGCCTATCGATTACAGATGCAAGATGATGAAAAACGAGGACATCGGATTTTTCAGGTGGTAGAGGAAGTGTTAGTAAAGGTGGAACCTCAAAAATTGAAGAAAGAAGGATTCAGATATGAAGGGCCATATAAAATTGTAAAATTCCTCACTCCTCATCAAGTGGTTCTGAAGTATCCCAGATCCTTGAAACCGCGCCGCATTGAATGGTTGAAAAAGTATACAAGACCTTCAAATTAAAGAGGCGGAAGTTGGATAATTGAATGTTATTTTAATATTCAATTATTGTTGTTGTTTTAATATTTGATTATTTGTGTTAGAATTTAAAATATATTTATTCTGAAGGATTTCGAATGTGTTCTTACTAGTAATAACATAAGAATTTTTTTAAAAAAACATGGAATGTAAAAAACAAAAAATTTCTTTTTAATACAGTTTAATCATTTGTGTATAATCGTAAAACATTTTTTGCAAAAAATTAACTAGTTTGATAAATTTTAACATTATCATTTATTGTCATCGAAAATGAGTAAGTGAGCAAAGTTTAAAAAATGATTAAGTAAAAAGCCTTAAAAAAATAGACTCATCAATTCAATATATTCTGTATATATATATACAGAATGGAAAAATAAAAGCATTGATTCAAATATTACACAAATATTATTTATCTTTAACGTGGCGTCAGATTTACCATGTTTTTTTTGAAAGTAACCTTATACATATTTTATAATACAATATAAGATAATTTTTATTTCTGGAAAACTCGAAAAATTATACTTATATAGTCATGGAAAAATAAAAATATTTACCAAAAATTCTAATAAGTATATCATTGTATTTTAAAAATTAGTCACTTGAAATATTAAATAAAGAAACGCGTCAATAAATTGACATGATTTAACTAAAAATAGATAAACTAATGAAATTTGTTTTTAATTATCTCAATTTTTCAGGTCAATTTAGACGGTAAAATTCGATTGAAAATAATCGAACATATAAATTCACCGAATAAAAAACTATTCGACAATGCTCAAATTAGTATTTTTAGTTTAATGGCCAAAGATTCTTATTCGAGATTTTTGAAATCGAAATATTATTTAGATTTACTGAACGAATAAATTGTTTTTATAAAATAAAAGAACCTCTTATATTTTTTCTATAAAATTTTTTTTCTATTATCTTAATTTGTAAGGTCAATTTAGACGGCAACATTTGATTAAAAATAAGCGAACATATAAATTCAGAGAAAAAAAAACAATTCTACAACGATTATATTAGTATTTTCAGTTTAAAATATTTTTGAAATCAAAATAATATTTGTATTTACTTAGCGAATAGATTTCCTTTGTAAAATAAAAAAATTAAATCTATTATTTCTTTCGATTTAATTTTGTTTATTTAAAATAAATAATTTTGTTTAAATTTACAAGTAATTTAAATATTACTGACGACGTATAAGTGTCGTTCATTGTTCTCTGTTGTTTGGCAAGTATGTCGTATAATTATATTTTCTTATAATGGAAACAATTGTTTTTTTCTATTATATATTTTTCTATAATGATTTCAATTCATTTTCATCGTTTCTTTGGACAATTTTTACACCGTATTTAAATTTGATTAAAAAAATATTCCATCGTTTTGGGTGTGAGTTTTGTTCGAGTTGTCGCTCTTTTGATATCTGTCGTTATTTTGGCGTATTTCTGCTTGTTTCCCGATAAATTACAAGAATCATTCGGTGCTGCTATGTTTCATTTGGTTTTCGGCAATTATCTCTTCACTAATGCCGTTTATCACTACTGGAAAGCCACGTTTAAAAATCCCGGGTTTTTCTCTCACCAATTGCCCGTGAAACGAGTGGCGTCATTTTGTCGAAAGTGTCGTCTGTCGCGACCTGCACGTTGTCATCACTGCAACTCGTGTAAATCCTGTGTTCTGATGATGGATCACCATTGTCCGTGGCTTAACAATTGCGTCGGGTTTTACAACCATCGGCATTTTTTTCTTTTTATGGTTTTTATGTTTATTGGGTGTTTTTATTTGTATGTTGTCGGTTGGTGTGAGTTCAGGAAGCATTTGGACAGACGAATTAATTACGTTAGTTTTATTTGGAATTTATTTATTTAAAGAAATATTAACCAATAAAGTTGTAAATTGTTGGAAAGATTTAACCACTTTTTTGAAAAATTTTTTTTAAAAGTTTACATTTTCCGGATCATTTTGTCTTCTGGGATGACCATGGTATCGTTAACCGTTTCTGAAATAATTTGGATTAAATAATTCGATAAAATAATTTGAAAAATTACATTTTTATTTAATATTACTAAACAAAACTCATGTAACCTCCCACAATTAAAAAAAATTAAAAAACTGGAGTTGACAGAGGAGTCAAATTGAAAACCGCTTTTAGTACCAAAATTGGACAAGTTTGCTTCCATCGCTTACCTTTTGGATTGTGCACTGCTCCAGCAACTTTTCAAGCTTTAATGTATCAAATATTTCACGATATGCTGTATAAAGGAGTGATTGTGTATTTGGATGATATTTTAGTGTACAGTTACACTGAGAAGGGTCATGATGTTCTGCTCGAGAAAGTTTTTAGTCGTATTGCAAGTGCAGGTCTTAAAATCAATATTCAGAAGTGCCGTTTGAAGGAGTTTGAAGTTAGATTTTTAGGACATGTAGTTAGTAGCAAAGGAATAGAAACATGTGAAGATAAAATCGAATCGATTAATGAAGCCCCGGTCCCAAAATGTCAGAAGACATTTTCCTGAATATTTTGAATTCTTGAATGAACAGTTTATCTTCTACCGTTTCTGAAATAAATCGATCTAAAAATTTTGATGCAATCATTTAAAAATAGAACGAGTGTTATACTGCCCCCACATCATTCAATTTAAAAGAATTTTTGGAGGAAGATTTAATTTAAATTAAATTCTATTCAATAACTTTTCGAAACATTTTTAGACACTTTAATTCTAAATTTTCTAATCGTTCAACGCAAAGTGAGAGGTGAACAATTTTTCTGAACCTTTAAAATATACATTATTTTTAAATAAGAAATTTAAATATCCACTGCGTTCAAAGTTTAACCTTTGTAAAAGTAAAAAAAGTAAAATATTAAAATTAATATATAAAACAACCATGAATATTAACATTATGCAAAAATTAAATAAAATAAACACAAGACATTTTACAAAGATACATATATTTTTTAACATTTACAAATCAATATTTGGATTGTATAAGTCTTTAATACAATCCAAAAAGAAATCGAAGGCATTTAAATTGTTATTTTTTACATGCCTTCTCCACAGGAATTCATACATGTGGGACTGCAAATGATCTTTTGGGATCCCACTGGGTAACTGCCTCTTCACTTTACCCAACAGTGATTCAATGGTTTGCGTGTTGGCACCCGTTTCGTGGTTCACGAATTCCTTTGAATGGTTGACTGAAATATTCGTATCCATGTTCAGTCAACCTGGAATATGCTCTCCATTCGTCCGAGCATATAATGGTGCCAATCTCCACGTTTTTTATTATCGGCAGCAGGGTATCTGCATTTCGGCAGTTATCCGGGCATATTTCCATTCTGAATTCTCCTCCACACAATGACATCTCCAGGGATAATTTCGACCATGCCGATGATCCACGAACCTTCAACCAATCGCCCTCGATTGTATTTCCTTTTGCCGATTTTTGTTTCGTCAATTTCGACGACTACTCCTTCACCACATAGTTTTCGTACTGATTGATGCTTTTCTCACCACGCGGTGGTGATTTCTCGGCAATATGATAGCCAATCCGCGACTTTTTCTTTCGAGGTATGGTATCCCCGAATGATGTTTCTGTTATTATTTCCTGGTAGGTGGTCTTCCCAATCGCAAATAAATGGGTAATGACCATTATTTTTGTAAAATCGATATGTGCTTCGAAGAACCATGAGTTCTTTGTTGCAGACATATACTTGTCTTGCTCCCCTCTCCCTCTCTTTCAGCACCTGTACTCGATTTGCCTTCGATCCTTTCTTATTCAAAGGATCATTAGTGCACCACAAGTAGGGCATGCTGGTTGGCCCCTCAAAAGACCTTTGTCAATCAAATACCTGAGAAAAAAGGAATCTTATTTAACACAATATTCATATCAATGCTTTAAAAAAAATCTTTTAATATAAATATAAAAAATCATAGTCATTAAGTCCCTTCACCCTAACATCTTCGCCAAAGGAACTCCTCCAAATGTGACTGAAGATTGTCATTCATTGTTCCAGAACCTAAAAAGCGTTTCAGCTTACTCAACATACATTCAATAGTCTGTGTATTTGCCCCAGTTGAACTGTCAATAAACTCTTGAATGATTTACTGTAAAGTGTTTATACCCAAGTGATGTCAACCTGGTGAAATTCCCGACATTCGGTTGTCACTTCCCGACAATATGACAACCAATCACTAATTGTTCTTCTGGATGTTATATTTTGTTAATCTGATGTTTGTTCTATCAGATGATCGTAATTGATGATTCCTTTGGCGAATTAATATTTTAAGAACATAACTTCAAACCACAAATTTAGTGTGGCTTAAACGGTGGCATCATGAGGTCTACCGCCCTTCTTCCTGCAGCGGTACTTGCTAAAACCCTTGTCCTCTCTTAATGTCGCTTTACAATTAGCTTCTGCTTGCCACCATAATTATACTTAGGTCGATGATTCGCATGCTAAAGAAAGAAATAAACATTATGTTTTATTACATTATTTGAAATATAATAACATTTAAATTTTGTATTTTAATATTATTATTCTATGAATTCTTCTGATGACAAACATGCGTGCAATTTCGATTTGAAAATGAGCGATGTGATAATGCGTTCATCAATACAAGTTTCTAAAAACTGAATAACTAATTTTTTTCGATTTACCGATTCTAAAATTTTGATATGTTACATATTTTAATTACCCATGTTGAGTTTGTCGGGACTTCCTGCGAACATTGATGATTTCCGATTGGAATATCTCTTGTAATGAAGTCCAGACTCTCCTGTCGAACACGGAAGCAAGGAAGGTTGAGAGTCAATACTGGATTACCATTTCGGGATAAATCTTGTGAACGTTGGGGAGGGCGGCCATCTTGACCGACATTCCGCATAAAATCGCGAAACGTTAGGAGCGAGCAATATCAAAATGTGTGAAATGGTCGCACACATAAATCGATAATTCATAATAGATATGATAGCATGTCGAATAAAAAGAAAATAACAACATTTTGACATGAGTGACATAAGAGCATGATTCCAGATAAAAAACAATTGCATAAAAAAGAAGCTTTTTAAAACAAAATCTAATTTACATTTTTAATTTCAATGTTTTTTTAATAATTAATTTTATAAAAATACTACACTATACCTTCAATTGATTTTCTGTGAAGGTAATTTTTTGTGTAAATATATTTTCACTCAAAACAGAAAGAAATTCACTTTAAAAATTTTCTCTGTGTTATTAATTTCGCAATTTCGATTTTATTTAATTTTATGAAATATTGTTTTTTTAAACATTCGAAATTGGAGTTCACTGCAAACACTATTTTCAATAATTAATGATTTAACATTGTTTTTACTTTGAAAGTTACGTATAATAAATTATTACGTATAATAAAAGTTACGTATAATAAATTATTACGTATAATAAAATATTTACTATATCTTTGTTAATCCGAAATTTGATTTTAGACATTAAAAATAATTTTAATGTACATTGTAATGCTAAAATTAATATCGTAAACAATTTTTTGTTCTTTAAAACAATAAAAGAAAATTTCTGTTTATAACGATTAATAATATGATGAAGTAAGTGAAAATCAATTTCAAAAAGTTGAAAATATATATGAAATTTGTTGAACCTTATGGTTTGTACTTTTAATAAATTGTCATGTATATATTATCACAAAACGCTTCAAACAATCCAACATTGTAATGATTATATTATAATAAAAATGGGAGGAAGCACCTTTATATTGAGCACTGAATTTAATACTCTGAAATGATAAAAAAACTTTTAATATCATATAATTGCATTAAGATCAACTTACTTAAGATTTTACCAAAATCTTTACTTTAAATCATCCATTTTGAGAATGCCGGCATAGTATCGTTCAACATAATTCACAAAATAAATTAGTTTTTGCGGAGTTAAAACATTTTTGCTTCCAAAGCGATTTTCTCCAGAACATGCATTCTATATTCAGCAAGAGTTAGACCACCGTTTATCCTGACATAATTTAAAATGTTCAGCATTTCATTCCTTGAACTAACTTTTACGGCGGTTTTGAATAAGCTCCATGCAAGTTCCATCGGGTATATTAAGTAAGAATATCGAGCCAGTCGAAATAACTGAACATCTTCAAAATTGCGAACTTAACATCATTATGTCGAAACTACTACTGGCAAACTTCTTTTTTGAAGGACCCCCGTCGACAATGAAAATGAATCAACTGGGTGGATGACATGGCTGCAATACAATGCAAGTTACTTCCTTTGTAACTTGGAGTTACAACGCAAGACCGGAAGTCAATTTTTGAGGGGCCTTGTTTACGGTGAAAAAACAAGTTAAAATTTGATTCATCAATCCAAATAATTGTCCTATTTATAGACCGAGCAGACAACAGTGAGGTAATATATTGAGAACACTTCATTTTGTTTTCTTCAAAGTTCATGTTATTAACTGCAGGTCGAACATCCTTAACTGAAATTAACTCACAATCTAACTAGTTTGACAGTGTTGATGTACACTCTAATACCGAATTCTTCTACCAATCAATAACTTCTTCAATCATAACTGAATAGAATTCAACAACTTTTTCTTTCACTTCTATTTGACTTTGGGTATCCAAATTTTGAAATTCCGCTTGTGACTCACGGGGCAAAAATCCGAACCTTTGTCGATTAATTAATTTTTCTTTCAAAATTCTTAAATGATCAGCAATCTCAAATGTAGTCATGTTTGATTTTTTCATTGACTTAATAGTTTCATTGTAATTCTTAAGTTGGTTTTGAAATGAATAATATTTAAAATTTGCTTGCCGAGTTATTGAAAAATTGACGAATTGATGGCGGACAGCTGGGTAAAATGTCGAAATATTCTTTTAAAGTATCAAATTGTTCGATGAGTCTTCGAACTGCAGGATCAAGTGAAAGGAAGCGAGTGCTCGAGTGATTTAATAGAGGTTTGTATAAAAAGTCCATTTCATAACAAAGACTCTTAAAATCTTCTGTGCGTACAGTGTAGATGGAAAAATGTTTGTATAATTTAACTATTACTGCTTCCAAATCAACCTCTAAAATCTCGCAACCAGCATTTAAGGCAATGTGTGTAATGTGTGCAAATCAGCCATTTCCTATGATGTGACGTTCCAATCCATTTTGTAATTTTCTCCACACATTATTTTGTCCATTTCTTTTAACACCTCCAAAATTTATACTTGCATTATCAGAACTGAATCCAACAACTTTTTGCGATAAATTATTTTTCTGAACGACATTCATAATTAAACTGTAGATTGTAGAAGACTGATCATTAGATATTGATGAAATATTAACTTTCCAATTTAAAACGCCTTTTAATGTATCGAAGTAACGGATTACAACGGGTAGAATTTTTGAACTTTTGTGATGTATCCGTTATTATGGAAACAAAATTTGTCTTGCTGATGGCATCTAGTATGCAATTGTCAATAAATGGAGTTGGTAATAAGTGCTCCTGTTTTAGTACGTCCAAGGCTGAATTTAATATCGAAGAACTTTTTGATCAGATTTGCCGAGCAATCGTTTAAGCGGAAGGATAAATTGTGTTTTGCTGTATGAAACACCATGGTTGATTCCTTTGCTGTGACAGAGAAGTCCTGATATTTCGAGATACTTTTAAAAAATCACTCACTTTTTTTGATGATGAACCTGCTTGAATAGATAATTTGTGTTTTTTTGTTTCCAGATGTTGCAATATGTCGCTGCGACCTCTAAAAGCAATTGAAAATTCCGAGGAACATATATTACAGAACGCTTTACTGTAATCTTGAATGGCTTTTTTTAAGAACGTGAATTCTGTTGAATATTTGTCGCTCCAATTAGTTTTTCTCTTCTTTATAGACATGGTTTGCTAAAATATATAGATTATATCAAATTAAAATTGATTGATTAGTTATCATCCTAAAAGTACTTACAGTATAGTTATTATAATTACTGATATTATAAAAATTTTGCTGCATCTGCAAAAATTTAGCGATTTCAAATAAGGTTATGTTGAAGGGGAATAACCAAAATAAAAGAATTTTATAGGAAATTTTTAAAAAAAATAGCAGTTATATTTTTATATCATACAGTAAACATCATTATATTTACTATTTTGCCCAAATTTTTAGTTTTCGAGAAAATAAATATTTTTACTGAAATACGGGACAAACTTGAGCAAATACGGGACACGGGACATTTAGTGAAAATACAGGACTGTCCCGTATAAATACTCGCAGATGGTCATAAGTAGTTTAAAAATAAAAAAAATTTTAGGCAAAAAAATCAAAATAAATTAAAAAGAAATAAGAAAAAAAGCAGTTTATTCATAGAATAATAAATTTAATATAAAATTTAAAATATATAAATATAAAATTTAATATAATTAAAAAGATGGTTAATCATGAAGAAGATACATTTATAAGAGGGCTAGACGAGGAGGAAATACATTTATTGAATTTATACTCTGCCACTCCACATAAATACGCAATTAAAGAAATCGAAGAAAAGAATAGTCAATTAATGAAACGAGTTAATAAGTTGGCTGGTGTAAGAGAATCGGATACAGGAATCGCTCCTCCTGAGTTATGGGATTAAGCTAGCGATAAAGTTTGTTTGGCAATTGTGCTATGAATTTTATGATTATAAAAAATTAATATTTTAGGTAATATCTTTAACCATTTTTGATTTCCTTGTATTGTAAATTCTTTCCACATAAAAGTTTTTAAAGTTCTATTAAATTTTTCTATAGCTGGATTATGTGATGGTCCTTGACTTCTTTCATCAGGTTGATTAAATGTTGAATAGATTTCTATTTGGTTTTTTTTTAAAAAATCTAAAAATGTTTTGTTGTAAAATTCTGATCCATGATCCACATATAATTTTTTAGGAATTCTTTCTGGTTCTTCTTCAAATAATTTTTTCTTCAAAAGTATTTTTAATGGTGTTTCCTGTTTTATTTTTTAAAGGAAAAGCCCAAGTATATTTTGTGTATAAATCAATAATTGTTAAAATATTTAAAATCTTCATGTTTTATCATTTCCACTAAATCAGCTCCCCAAATATCATTTTTATTAAAAACTTTAACTTTTAAAAATGTTTTACGTTCTTTATGAAGTTCATTTGCTAAGACTTCATTTTCATTTAAATCGCCACCGAAGGTTGGACTTTGTCCGCCACCAAACATAATTTTTAACTTCATGGCATTTTTTACAAGTGTTCTTGCAATCCTTTCTCCAATTGTTGGCTTTTTAATTTCATTTAAATCTTGAATTAGATCGATATCTGCTTTTTGTCTTGAACGAATATCTTTATCTCTGTAAGCAATATCATGTTTTAAAGCTGCTTGATCGACACGATTTATGGGTTCTTCTCCAGTATTAGGATTATCATTTTCATCTCATCGAATATCTAAACGATTTCCTGGTCCGACATAATTATGTTTTGGAATATGATGTTCTCCTTTGTATTTCGACCAGGGAAAATCTGGTAATTTTCTTGAAAGTGTTTGAAGATCTCCACCAATCACCATTGGATCTCCACCAGCATGTTTTGATAAAATATCTTTAACATTATTTAAATGTATATTTGTTTTCTCATGTTTTGATTTATTTGATTTTGAAAGATATTTACTACATGTGGTACATAGATATTTTTCACGCATTTTTAATAAAAATTTATTAAGATTCCTATAAATCAAAAACTTAAGAAAAGGCTAAAATCAAAACCAAAATATATTTAAATAAATATATTAATTAAGCGCCTTCCAAAAGTCAGGATCTTCAGTGAGAATCACCTTCATCAATTGAAAATGCTGCTTAATATATTCGATTGGCAGCGTGATATATTTGAATTTTGGAAATTCCCGACATAGCAGAAATAACTCAATATGAAAATTAGCATTTTCCAGCGTGCAGGAGAGTTGAAATTGTTGGACGAGAATTCTAACTTGACGTAAATATTCTTGAAGAGTGTAATTTCCGATCATATTGGTGAGACTTAATTACATTTGTCGTTTTAGATTTTCCTTTTTCCTGGCACGCCGCTCGAAAATTGTTCTTAGCTCCCATTCTTCAATAACTTGAACATTTGAAAAAGTGGGCACATCTACCAGAACGCGCTGTAGAAAGCGCCAACATTCTTCTTGTCAAGAAGATTTTGTAGTCCTCTTGCAAAATATTTTCATTCTTCGAACGCTCGTTTCATCTTGTTTAAAAAATTCTAAAAGATTATATATATATAAATATAATTTTTTAAAAACCTATTCCTTGGAAATATTTATTTTTTTTTGCGCATCAGCGGGTGCTGGAACGCGTAATATATACTCTACTTATCATCTGTGAAATTTTTTATAGTTTTTTTGAAAATATTTTCTGTAACACATATTTTTGGAAAATATTTCCAAAATATATTCCAAACTCTTTGTGACTATAATCGCTCTCGTCGAACAGAAAATATCAAAAATGTTTTCACCAACCAATTTAAATTTATCTATATATATATATTATTTTATCTGTCAATATTAATTATCTTTGCATTATGTTATTTATATATATTTACACTATTCTAATTATCTATATGTCAGTATTCTATTTATATTTCATTATTATCTCACGCCATTATATTTACTTAGATTTACTTTTTATCTTATCAAAGTCTTCAATTGAAGACTATTTTTAAATAAATAATTAAAACACTAAAGAATAGAAAAACTTATAAAATAAAAAAAACTTGAAAAATAAAAAAAGAAGTAAGAAATGTTAATACATGGCAAATGTGGCCAGATTATTATTCAGCTGAAGATGAACAAAGGGAAATGTGTCCTTGGGCGTTTATTGAAAGCGAACTAGTGGACACATGCCAAACATATGAAGAGTTTCTCCTTCACCATTCTATGAAAGGTTTTAAAAGAACATACAAGAAAAAGGAAATTGTAGGTGTATTATAAGATGAATAAAGAGGAATTAATAAAAGCTTTAGAGATTTTGGCAAATAATTAGATGATATTACCTATAACATAAACTACAAACCTTTTTCTTGTAGGTACAATCACAACCACAGAAGAGTATATATTACGCGTTCCATGATTCGAGCAAACGAAGTGAGCGTGCAATGCGCAAAAATGCTTTTGAGGAGGCTGGCGAAAAAGCATTTTTTTGCGGATTAGCGGGTGCTGGAAAGCGTAATATATACTCTACTTATCATCTGTGAAATTTTTTATATTTTTTCTGAAAATATTTTCTGTAAAACATATTTTTGGAAAATATTTCCAAAATATATTCCAAACTCTTTGTGACTATAATCGCTCTAGTCGAACAGAAAATATCAAAAATGTTTTCACCAACTAAAAATGGATTATGACCTCCTTTTTGACTTGAAGGATTGCAGCTCGTCTTTTATGTTGCAAATTACCATGTAATGGCATATATATCCGATGGCAAATAAAGAGGCCAGCTTGAGCGGATGAGCTGCTCCCCCGGTGATATTGGAGACCAGCAGAGCCATCACGTCCGGCCAGTGGCCGCCGGGGAGCTCTAAGGACGCTACCTGCGCCAGACACTGCGCCGCGCAGGGCCAGCCCTAATGCTGCATGGCTAGCGCATGCATGCAGTTAAGCTTTATCTGATCACGGGTAGATTCGTCCATGTCGATCCACCTTTACCGTATGGATCGAGACAGTATGTACATTAATGTTCTTTTTGATACTCTAATCTGCTTTTAGAAATCAATTATAGATAATAAGGGAATGGGAACGACAAATAAGACTTTTGTGTGAAGCTCACGGACTTTCAACATCTACAAAAACAACGAAAGTTAATAGACATTATAGAAAATATGAAGAAATTAAACCTAAAATATTAAATTAAAACATTTCTACTGAATATTTCAGAATATTTAAACGGGTTACACCACAATGTTGTCATAATCATTTTCTAATTACTAAATTTTACACTTTTTATTTCATGATTTCATCATAGTTGTTTACTACGTAATGGATAAGTGTCTGTTTCCAGCATTGTACTGTTGTCCTAGTTGGTGATTAACTCCACTTTTTTAAACTATAAACACGATCTACAAGCGAAAATTTAACTCCATCACATGTTTTCTTAGTATGTAATAATGTAACCGAATGGCCTATAAAAAGAAAATAAATTAAAAAGAAATAAGAAAGAAGGCAGATTATTCATAGAATAATAATGACCGTCTGTAAAAGATAACTGTCGTTTCTCAATAAAAAATGTGATTTTAAACGCCCATGTCCTTAGAAGTCATGTTTATGCTGTTTAGTTCATTAGGTTTTGTTAAAAGGTAGACGAGGCATGATGTTCAGTTACATGAGAGAAATACTTAGTATATAAACATTAAACATACCTAATATGAATCTATCTATGTTTTTTTAGTTTTCAGTGGCCCACTTCTAGAGATGATGACAGCATTGAAATGTCCACAATTTTGACTAAAACAATTGCACCAGAACTAATGTCTGGCTCATCTTCCTCTTTTCGCTGCCCGAAATATCAGCTTGCTGTAGTAGAATACAACCGAAAAAAAACATTGTTTTGTAACATCATCAGTCATGATTAACCAAACCCCATATTGTTAAATATATTTTTTTGGAATGAATTGTGTTCAGAATTTAATTTTAGTAAGATCTTTCCGTGTGACAAGTAGTTGTATTTGAATAAAATAAACTATAACAATATTTTTTAAACATCTAAAACAAATTAAAACCAAATTCCGTAATAAAAATAGCATAATAGAAAATTTATGTATTACCGAAATTATATAAAATTTAATGTCCACGGTGGACCCCCTAAACAACACTCAATTTCAAAAAAAATTTATGGGAAGTTTATATACTATTTGTAAAAAAATTATAATAGGTACATGTAGTAAATCTAAAAAAAATTTATTCGGGGGGTTTGATGCACCCTAATATATATATATCTGATATGAGCATAGTTATTTGTTTCCAATACTATTCTCTCCATAAGATCAAGTGAAAGAAAATGACGCAAATACGTAATCATTATGTGAAAAGAATCCAAGTAATAAGTTACTGACGTAGCAACTGATAATTATTTCTACGGAACCAATGAAATTAATTTTTTTGAATAATAAATAAAGCTGACTTAAGAAAATCAATATTTGTTTTTAGAAATTCCTCATGACACAGATATAACTAAATAAACTATATATATAATATTAATATAACGATAGAATTCACCAGAGATTGTCATTCGATTTTTCGAAATAAGAGAGGTGATGGGATACAAATGTAAATAAATGATAATACAACTCAATTATAATTATTTTGAATGCGGAACAATTAATATTGTAACTTTTTAAAATATATATTACTCTTATATTTGTAATCACAAAGATTTCACTTAATAAACTGGATCGGAATTTAATAGGTTTGACCGAAAATTTTGCCAGTTTTAGGAAAAATATATAAATATATTAAATTAAAGTAAAGAATTAAATAGATTAAATTACAATAAAAATATTATTTTTAAAGAATATAGCAATTAAATAATAAACCATCACTTTCATATGGTTTCGTGATCATATTTCTGTTTGCATTAGAGATACAATTTATTCATTGTTGAACTTTAAATCAATTCAAGTAATTTGAAGTTTCTTTTGCAATTTCTATTTTGAATACATTTTGTCAGTTTAGGAAAAATGCAAAAATACATTATATAAATAAATTATAATTCAAAATGGGTGGTTAGTAATCACCAAAACTAAATACAAAATCAATCAAATTGATTTCATCACGTGATTTCTGATTGGAAATTTTGGAGATCTTCGGCCATATGTTTTCCACCATATCACAAAATCAATAAGTGTAGCATCTTCCCAAATTTCAGGCATAGAAAGTACACCTATCTGTGCTTTGTATACAAAGCATGAGCTAGAAGGAAATGTGAATAACATCTGTAATGTCTCATTTTGACAGCTGTTAAACAAAATAAATTAAAGAAAATATTTTTTATATATTTTTTTAAACAATTTTTACACAAAATCAAAAAATCATATTTATAACAATTAAAATCAATACAAAATAAAAAAAATTGATATTTATGATAGTTTAATATATATACGACTTATCGCGACTGTTTGCGATTTATAACCAGTCCGATAATTCTATTCCGTTTCATTTATTCAACGATCAGCTGGTAGGAATTATAATAACAATTTTTCCGTTGCAATAATGAAAAAGAAAAAAATACAAATAGAAATGTTAGCATCATTGATTTATCTTTGATTATGTTTGATTCAAGATTAGAATTCACAATTTCACATAAAAATTTATTAATGTTAAATAAATATCTTTTTTTGAATATGATGATTTTGGAAATCACTGCACTAATCATCACTAAGCGGCAATATGGTTTATGAATCTTTCGATTACTCGATTTGCGTCACCAGCCCTAACATTGCAATTCACTCTGAGAAAACATTGGTTCTGTCGAAAAGACAACCAATCACTCTATTAAACTTAAACGTAATTATTGTTTTTTTTAAATTTGTAGCCCAACAAAGCTAAAATCGTTTACCGATAAAGCTTGTGAATGAACACGACAGAGTCTCTATTTCACTTCAGTTACAATATTTTATGTAACAATCCTTTTACGTTGGATGTTCAAAAGTTCTTAGCCTAACAATGAAAAATACAAGTTAAATTTGATAAGACATTTATTTTTCAACATATTCAATTATGTTTTCATCTTACAATTCTATTCCTTGATTAAAATGATTTATTTATCCCTCATGCTCAACAAGATAAATATTATTAATAAAAAACATAATTAATTATCAAGTACTACATAATATTCAAATTTAAATATTTCTCATATTTTTCTGTTCATGGAAGACAAAATCACATTTGCACTCACCACCAACATTCAAAATAAGACTAACGCTATTTACACAGCCTCCGTCATCTCTGACACGGATCAGCACGTTACCGTTTCCATGTCTTCCATCTCCATTCATAGATTGACCACATTTGACCATACTTGAATTGACCATGAAGTTATAGCTCCGTTGGATACACTCCTGTATCAATATGAAATACATGCCGGGTCGATTTTGGTTCGATCTGATCACATCCATGACCAGCGAATGGTCATTAATTTAAATAATTAAACAATTATTTATTTATAGAAAACTACTAGATTTGCGCCACCAAAACAATTAAAACAAAGTTAATTTAATGGGTTTTTTTAATTTAATGGTTTTTTTAATAGTTTTTAAATAGTTGAATTTCATGACCCTCGATGTCCAGGGACACGACTCCTTGAAACGAATATAAATGGCGGAGTTCACGGCTGCAGCATATTTTATTCAAATTTATGGGGACAGACCGGCATATTTTTGAATATTGTGGGCACAATGCCAAATCTTGGCCACTAAAATGTTGTGGAGACCGTGCCTCAAGTAACTCATTGCCGTTAAAGACTAATGGTGTGATAGATACTCAATTCATTTGAATTTTCTAATAACGACAACCAATTACTCTATTAAAACTTTAGCGTAATTAATTATTATTTTTTTAAAAATTAATTTTTTTATCAAATCGATCGAATTTTTTTTGCTTTAATTGTACCGACATTTTTTTCTCAAACAAACGCACCTAAGCAAACACATACACAATTAAAGAAAAACACTCATCATTCGACAAAAAACACATTTATATGCATAATTCCAGTGGTGTGGCAAACAGTCGATCGGAAACTGATAATAGATCTCAGACGTTTTTTCAGATATTTTTTTATATTTTCGAATTTTCCTATTTCGAATTTTTAATTTCCTTGTTCCGGAAATGGTAATATAGTGAACATGGTAATATCAGTGGCGGAGTTCACGGCTGCAGCATATTTTATTCAAATTTATGGGGACAGACCGGCATATTTTTGAATATTGTGGGCACAATGCCAAATCTTGGCCACTAAAATGTTGTGGAGACCGTGCCTCAAGTAACTCATTGCCGTTAAAGACTAATGGTGTGATAGATACTCAATTCATTTGAATTTTCTAATAACGACAACCAATTACTCTATTAAAACTTTAGCGTAATTAATTATTATTTTTTTAAAAATTAATTTTTTTATCAAATCGATCGAATTTTTTTTGCTTTAATTGTACCGACATTTTTTTCTCAAACACACACACACCTAACCAAACACAGCATGCAATCATATGTACACAATCAAAGAAAAGCACTCATCATTCGATAAAAACATATGCATATTTTCAGTGGTGGGGCAAACGGTCGATCGGAAACTGTTTGATAGTAGATCTCATACGTTTTTTTCAGATATTTATTTTTATATTTTCGAATTTTTTATTTCCTTGTTCCGGAAATGGTAATATCGTGAACATTTGTCATGCGATTTTGACATCTATTTCAAAATATTGTTTTTTTTATAATTATAAATTTCTGACTTACTTATATTGTAGTTTATTGCTTTCATTTCTAATTTTGAGTTTCATCGGAGATTAATAGGTTTGGCATGTAGGTGAAGTCATTTTTAGCCCTGGGAGGAATTTTCTAAAATGTTTTTGTTTATTCGGATTGTGTCTCTCTTACCCAAATGACTGATTGGTATTTTCTATGATTCCTGTTATTTGAAAATATTAATTTTAAAGTACAAATATTTTAAATGTTTCAATAACATTGCCTAAGCAATAGTCTTTTTATCCTCTGTTGTGAAACAACTGAGTTTTAAACCGGATCAATAATAGGTGTTTTGGAGACCAAGAGTGAATTCTTTACTGAACCCATACAGCTATTCAGTGTATGATTCGGTCACCATTACAACCGTGGCTTCTAACACGTTAAGCGATGACCATACGGCAGTAATTCTCTGCAACGAGATCAAAAAACACTGAGATAGTTTCGTAAACTAGAAATGTAAAACCGTTGAGTGATAAAACCGTTGTCATAATCATTTTCTATTACTAAATTTTACACTTTATTTCATGATTTCATCATAGTTGATTACTACGTAATGGATAAATGTCTGTTTCCAGCATTGTACTGTTGTCCTAGTTGGTGATTAACTCCATAAACTATAAACATGATCTACAAGCGAAAATTTAATTCCATCAT
This sequence comes from Girardia tigrina, assembly GCA_001938485.1. Classification (NCBI taxonomy): domain Eukaryota; kingdom Metazoa; phylum Platyhelminthes; order Tricladida; family Dugesiidae; genus Girardia; species Girardia tigrina. The sequence continues at coordinate 5,816 of MQRK01251501.1, read as the reverse complement.
CTGCTTTCTTAGTACGTAATAATGTAACCGATTGGCCTGTAAAAAGAAAATAAATTAAAAAGAAATAAGAAAAAAGCAGTTTATTCATAGAATAATAAATTTAATATAAAATTTAAAATATATAATTATAAAATTTAAAATATAAAATTTAATATAATTAAAAAGATGGTTAATCATGAAGAAGATACATTTATAAGAGGCTAGACGATGAGGAAATACATTTGTTGAATTTATACTCTGCCACTCCACATAAAAACGTAATTAAAGAAATCGAAGAAAAGAATAGTCAATTAATGAAACGAGTTAATAAGTTGGCTAGTTTAAGAAAAATAGTATTAGTAATTAAATTAAAAACCTTAAATTAAATATATATGAGTATATATATAAATAAATATGAGTTTATCACGTTCATATGGTTTTGCGATGATTGCCGCTTTCTATTAATTATATACCATTCAAAATTAATTTGCCGCACAATTTTTCTATTCAATGCCTTTTTAGTTCATATCTATATTGTTTTGTGTTTACAATCTGCGCCAAATCAGTTTTCATTTTTCATTAATAGATCAATACGAGTCAAAATAAAACTTTTGAATAAAATTATTTTTAAATTTTTCTATTCAATGCCTTTTTAGTTCATATCTATATTGTTTTGTGTTTACAATCGGCGCCAAATCAGTTTTCATTTTTCATTAATAGATCAATACGAGTCAAAATAAAACTTAAATAAAATTATTTTTAAATTTAAACAACGATTTTTAATTTGAGTGGTATTAACAGTTTTTCATGTCCATTTGAATGGACCAATGTGATCTCTGGATGTGTGTTTGTATATGGGTGTGTAGATAGGATTGGTGAATGTCATGAGGAACTGGGAAAGTATGTGTGTGCGTGTCATGTGTGTTATAATAAAAAAAAGAATCTGTCCAAGTTTGAATTTAGAATCTTTTCCTCAGGAATGTCAATTTTATTTTCCAAACAGAACTGATGATAGTGTTGGAGGAGATAGTTAGTAGACTGAAGAGAATTGAAAAAGGAAGAGATGGTGTCATGATAAAAGCGTTTTCCAGCAGTCTTTGAGGCATGTATCCTGAACTTCTCAACAATAGATTTCTAAAAATAACCCAAAATTCAATTTTATGAATTTTAGGTTATTTCCACTTTCAAAAGAAAAATTAAATAATAATAATAATAATAATATTTAATATACAAATAATTTATAACCAAAAAAAAGTAATAAGGATGGTGGATCACAATAAAAAGACAGCAAGTAACGAAGTATATGCAATAATAATCAAATGTTACTTTGAGAGGATACTTTCTTGATTTGATAACCACTGGAGTAATTGTTCCTTAGAGATTTGATGATCAGTTTAGGAATTTTCTGTTAAATAATATTAGTTATTTAGGGCAGGAATCCTTTTGATAAAATAATGTTCTTAATAGTTGTTTATGACATAATAGGATTAGTTGATTTTGTTTGAACCGAAACAAGAAAGGTAACACGATGAATATAAGTCGGAATACACAAACAAATACATTACAGATAATATTGAGAAACAGGCAGCAGCACGAACAATATATAACTCGCGAAACGAATTTTTGTATCTCTAATGAGATTAAAATTAATTTTTATTTTTGCATTAAAATCATCAATGCAATATTTTTTAAATTAAAATTTAAAATGTCTAACTTGACTACATAATGTAGTCAAGTAAAATATATATAAATAATGAAATAAGTAAATAATATAAATAAAAATAAGTAGTAAATAATAATATACATATTAAAATACATAAATAATACAAATAATAGTACATATTAAATAATACAAATATTCAACAAACCAACATTCATCAACCAACATTCAAAATAAGACTAACGCTATTTACACAGCCTCCGTCATCTCTGACACGGATCAGCACGTTACCATTTCCGTGATTGTTGGAGGTCTGGGCTGGTTAGATGGCATTGGGCTTCAGGGGAGCAGAGTGCGATCCGAGAGAAGCAGCTGGAGACCTAGGTGGACAATTAAAACTAGTATTAAAGAGAGGAATATAAAACAACCCGGATTCTTCTGGAGCTTTTGGTGATATAAATATTGTTGCTCGTTTAAATGTAACTATTGGCTTCAACTTTTGTCCATCTATGGCACTAGTCGAAGCAACTGTGAAACATGATTTTTTACTCTTTGGTTGATATTGTTACTGTTTTCGAGCCCCTTTCATTTAATGTTCCTATTGGTGGTACTTGAAATGCGATAAGGACTTCGTCCATATTAATATTCGATGATTAGAATAGCTTATTTTTGATTTCAGTACAAAATAATACTCTAAACAAAGAAATTTATTTTCAAGTTCTCCAGTAATTGCTGAAGAAAAAATTGACACGGTAATCGAAAAGAAATATTTATCAAAACGAATATAAGATCTTTTATAAGATTCTTTTATCAAAACGACAAAAATTTATCAAAACATCGAAAAAAATATCTGAACGAATAAATCGTTTAAACAAAAAAATAAACATAAATTTGGAAATCTCTCCGAATATCAGAACGAATAAATGCGATTTTTCCTACCTAAGATAGATTGCCTAAAAAAGAATAAATAAAGGACATTCTAAGCAAAAAATAAAAAACCACAATTTGAATAATTAGCTTTAATTCGCCGAAAGGCTCTACCGACAGCCTCTCTTGATGAATAAATGACGTAAACGATGACCTGAGAAGAGAGCATTCATTATCTATAAAACTATCAGACAATTGACTTAAATTACTTCTCTCCATCCGTAGATAAGGTAATACCTCTAACTTCATCTGTGCCTATAATGCGGCTCATCACTTGAGTTCTGATCAAAAAATAGATTATGGCGAAAAAGTAAACTAAATCGTGAATACTAAAAATACAATGATATTGTATCGATCTGGAAAATTCAATATTGAAAAAAAACATCCGTAGATAAGGTAATACCTCTAACTTCATCTGTGCCTATAATGCGGCTCATCACTTGACTCATATTGTTTGTCGTTTTCGTCGAATCTAATGAAGAAGAAAATATCAAGAAGGAAAGACTGGAGTGTGAGGATCCTGTGGATCGACGAAAAGATAAGGAGTGAAGATGTCGAGTGGGGGGGGGTCCAGAAGTTTATCGGTTTCAAAGTAATCACCAATATGAACATGGTAGTACACGACGAGGAAGCTTGTCAAGAGAGAATCATGAAAGTTAAAATTATGAAAGGTTTACCCATATATAAATGATTGTATGGTCAACAAAAGAAAAAAATTATGAAGAATAACAATAGTCTTAATTGTTTATATGTCAATATAGTTTACCATTTAAAATTTATAATTTGAAAGTTTAATATTTGATGATAACAAAAATTTTAACAATAAGAAATATCATAATTTTAAAAGTTAATTATAATTATTATACAGTTTCTCTATAATTAACCTATTTATCTTACATAAATTATTATTTTATTCTAAACATTAAATTAGAAGATTTAATTTTATTCAATGAAATGGTTTAGTTATATGGTTTAGAGTTGAAAGATGTTTTGCGTGTGTTTGTTGTGAATTTAGGCGTTTGGATAAACTGACATGTGCACATTTTTTTTGAAAAATTAATTTATTATAAATTTATACAAATTCCAAATATTTAGAGAATATTATATAATTTCGTTTTATATTTTATTTTTTTATTGCATTCACTAGAATAATTATTTATGAATAAACAAATTAATTAAATAATTCAATCAATTTCGCGTTCAAACACCGATATTTCAACTCATTCATAAAAATCATCAAAATTCGAATACCCTCCAAAATTTTATTTAAAAATATAAGTTTTAAATAAATTATTATATCCCGCATTAACATTCTTTAAACAAAAACGAATTATTTGAGTTATTTATTCTTAAGATGTGAAGACAAGCATTGAAAATAATTCCTCTATAGGATTAACATCAGGCTCACCATTTTTAATTACTCACAAAAGACTGATGTTTATATTCCTGTTTCCAGGAGCAGTGATATATTTTCCGGTGAATAGACTCTTCGTATATGCTGATTAAATCCCGACTGATCAAGAATATTCAAATAAGTTATCATAAAATATGTTACTCAGTTTCGGAATTGATAAAGCTTTTTTTCACTGCTTGAAACAAACGGTGTATTTGATTGATCATCTTCAATTATTTTATAAATTGTTGTTCGATGAAGAAAGAATGCATGGACAATTTGTTTTGAGTATATTGTTCCGAGTCGAACACGGAAATAACAAGATCTCTCAAATCTTAACGAAAAACAAAATGGATACTTATATTTAATGAAAGATACCACAAAAGGAAATCAATATTGCTTCGTATAAAAAATTTATATTAAAAATTCTAATCTCAATAAAATTGGAACGAAAAAAAATCGATAATAAAAATTGTATTTCACCTTATATACATTCAATCACACAATTGAAGAAACTTTTCCCGTTTATTCAAACAAATATGAATTCTTATTTATTTTGAGTAATTTCGTAATTATTGATTGATTTCTTAATATCAAACTTTTAAATAAATACATTTTAAATATCTACATTTCAATAAATACAATTTTGCTAATTAAAATTATAATGACATTTCCAAATATCGTATTTTAAAGTTTTACTTTACACTATCAATGAGGATCATCAATGAGCTTCATTTCTAAAGGGTTTTTGAAAATCATTAAAATAAGAAAAAAGTTCTTTTTTCATCAAAGGATAAAGCTAACTCAAGAAAATCAATATTTGTTTTTGGAAATTCCTCATGACAAAGAAATAACCAAATAAACTATCTATATAATATTGATATATATTTTTTCAAATCATAACATCAAAATTCTTATATAAAATTAGCAGAGGGGTGCAAGTAATCATGCAGTAGATGGGTCTCGGTGAGCTTGGACTATTGTATGAATAAATTTTGTCGAGTTTTTTTGTCGAAATTCAATAAATAATAATACAACTCAAATATAATTATTTTGAATGCCGAACAATTAATATTCTTACTTTTTAAAATATATATTATGTTGCGGTCCAATTCAGAAAATTTGTAATTAATAAAAGAGAAAAACACACACAAATTAGAAAAATACGTAAAACGCAATAAAATACATATATTCAAGAACATGAAGGGAAAAATGTGTGTATAGGAGAGCGGTCGTCTTCCGGCGTCGTTGGGATCCTGCCGGTGCTCGTCCTAGCACCCAGAAAAGAATTGGCGACCCTAACAAGAAAAAAAGTTAATTAAAAAACACGACAAAAACGAATAAATCACCTGTAGGGCAATCCATTGGACCTTCGGGGCCAGCCGACCCTTCAGCGGAAGGTCCTGGCGAAATCTACAATTAGAGCCATCCACGAGGTTCGT
>MQRK01251495.1:0-11789 GCA_001938485.1 Girardia tigrina | reverse complement strand
ATGGCAGTACCAGCGAGTTTTATTCCTAACTAGAAATGGCCGGGTAACCTGCTGAATCACTGTCGTGTCAGGAATAGTGGATTGAAATTATCCCACTTGAACGAGGAATTCCTAGTAAGTGCAAGTCACTAGCTTGCGCTGATTACACCCCTGTCCTTTGTACACACCGCCCGTCGCTACTACCGATTGGTCAACAGAGATCGTACAATTCTTCATGATAATATCCGGCCACAAGTCGTTCGAATAACCTCGTTAGATTGATATTTCATAAACTGAACAAGAAATCAAAAAGCCCTTCTTAAATTCTTCTTAAAAGCTTCTCAATCATCGGGTTCTTCGCTGCTTGTAAAAATCGATTTCTTTCGTAATGGCATAGCGTCATTTATTTAATTGAAATCATGGCGGACGAAAATTAGGAATTCCATCAGATATCTAGATGAAATCGGTCTTCAGATTAAATTTGAAGCCAACGAACTGGTATCTGTCTAAAAGTTCACAGACTCAGAGTCAGTCATCATAAATCATACACACCTGAGCTCTGTCTCATATCAAATAAATAGAATCTATGGCAGACTAAATTTCAATAGATGGAGCCGACAGAGTGTCGCTGGTATTTCTACTACTGAATTTTCCGAACACAAGATAAGCTCAGCCATCTTGTACAGTGCTGAGCTTACAAATGCAGAGTGGCGATTCCTCCATGCGGCTCGGACGAACAGCCTTCCTGCCAACTTTATACCGAACAAGCCAGCAAAAGAAACTAGATGTAGGGCTTGTGGTATCAAGGCTGAGACATAAATGCATGTTTTTTTGTACTTGTGATCGAAACAGTCCCTTGATTATTGCAAGTCACAATGCAGTTTTCTCAGAGGCTTTATAAACAGAAAAGCCTGTCTTGGAGATCATCACTGACAGTGAGTGCGAATGGTCAATGACCAATAAAAGGGTGGACATCCAAACATACAACAGAAGTAGTCAAGAACTTTGGTTGATCGACATAAAAACTCCCTATGACACGAAGGAACTATTAAAGAAGGTACGAAAAGAGAACGAGAAGAAGTACGAGCAGCTTCTGGAAGAGGCAAAATTAAATCACAAGAAGTGGACGATTCGCCTGGGCACTTTTGTGGTTGGTTGCTCGGAATCCTGGCCGGAGAAGAATGACAAAATGCTGACCTCAATCAACTTGTCAAATACAACGCTGACAAATCTGAGAAGGATGTGTGTTGTCTATGTGTTACAACGTGGAGCAAACACAACACCGGTCAGTGGAATCCGTTGCAAGGAGAGGATGGATGACGCGTGATCATGACCAAGTATCTCAAAGAACGACTGTAGTTCGAGATATCTGATCGCTGTCGCTTGACAGCATATCTAATTTGTTTGAAATAAACTTTGTATTTTTTTGGGCATTCCCTACATAAAAACATCAAATTAACATCAATTAATTAATTTACTTTTTGATTGAGTTAATTTGTTTATCTTAGGGTGAACCAAAAGTCTTTTCGTATTTTTTATTAAAAATGTAAACATAATTTTACAACAAATAAAAACATTTAAGTTTCAAAGTAAAGGCCATTTGAATCTCAAGCTTGAACCCATCTATGGGCAAGTTGTGCGATCCCGTTGCGGTACCAATCCTTGTTCTTAGAAGCGAAGAACTGGTGACACCCGTTTTCGACCTCGGCCAGATTATTGAAGCTGCGACAACGAAGAAAGTGTGCCATAGAGTGGAAAGGTGATAGTCGGATGGCGCAAGATCCGGACTATACGCTGGGTGTGGAAGAAGTTGAAAGGCGTCGAGATTTTTGATTTTTTCCTTTGTTTGTTTGGTGGTGTGCGGTTTTGCATTGTCCTGTTGTAGAAGAACTCGCTTTCGATTGATCAAAGCGGGGTATTTCTCGCTAAGTTCCGCATATATTCGATCAAGTTGGGCGCATTAACCAGCTCGAAGTGAATCACGCCTTCGAAATTCCACCAAACATACAAAAGTGCTTTCCTTGAGAAACGATCTCGTTTCGCTACCGCTTTCGCCATTTGTCAGGGGTCCAACCATTGATTTTGTTGGTCTGGATTACTGAAGTAAACCCACTTTTCATCGCAAGTTACAATACGACGGATGAAACGGTCATCACGCGGATTTTCAAGCAATTTTCGACAAGTTTCGAAACGCTTTTCGGCTTGAATTTGTGTCAATTCATGAGGCACTGCTCGACATCGTCTGTTGACTTTGCCAAGAGCGTGAAGGTGTCGTACAATGGATGTTTGAGGAATATCGAGTTCGGCCGACAATCTGCGAGTACTTATTGACGGATTTGTGTCGACGGCTTCACGAATTGCTCCGGAGTCTACGGTGATAGGTCGGCCTGAACGTGCATTGTCTCCGAGGTCAATGTCGCCTTCGTTGAACCTTTTGAACCAATTTTGTGCAGTACAATTTGAGACCACAACATCGCCTTCAACTTCGCATATCTTCTTTGTTGCTGCAGTTGCGTTTAAGCCCTGTTTCCAGTAATGGAGTAAAAGAACACGAATTTCAAAATTTTCCATGATTTTTCTAAAAGACCATAAAATTATATTAACGAATAATTAGAAGTTTTAATATATATTGTGATAGAGCAGTTCAAGAGCTTTAAAAACATATAACACATGTATATAGAATATCTTTATTTGGTAATAAGAAACAATTGAACAAAAAGACGTAGAAAATACAAAAAGACTTTTGGTTCACCATAATATTTCATTAATTTGGCGACAAAGAACATGAATCACGCAAACATAAGAACAAACGATGAAAGACACTTTAAATAATACCGGGAATAATTAAGAAGACTGTAAGAAATAAAAATACATAAAACTTAAAGGATAAGAAGGTTAACTATGTTTATCAAGAAAAAAAGAATGGAAAGTGGAAGTTTTCCCTGTTAGCTTTTTTTTTAACCAAACAGTTCCAGAATCTGCAAAGCACAAGCAATGTTTGGTGTTGAAACCAAGTTAAAAAAATGTATTTGGTGGTTTGGCTCTCTGACTGCAAATCCGATACTACTCCGTCACATTGACTATTTTTATTTGAAACTAGACAAAATACACCTTCATCAAACAAGCATTTCTTACAACAATTATTTTAGATATGCAACTGATTTATTTTAAAGAATGCTTCAGTGTTGTGTTCTTTCATTCTATCGTCAGTCGCATAGAAGCCGCAGTGGCCTCTATCTGTTCCCATCAATCCCTAAATTCCTCGATATTTTCTATAATAACATTATCCGAATATACCTGAATGTCCTGATTATTCACAAATGATCGTTCCACTTTTAACTTGATATTTCACAGAATATTTGATCCAATAAGGAGATCTAATTGTAATAACACTTTCGACACAAACATAAATATCTAGTAAAACAAGAGTGTTGGTAAAATGAAAGATTCATACGTAAGTAAAAGATGTATTTTAAGTTACAAATATTTATGTCAGTGATATCTTCTACAAACATAAACCAAATTGTTTGTAGCTGGCTAAATAGGAAGAATTTGCCGAGAGAAAATTAATACCGGCCTAATGTGAAGGAAAAGACTGAATTGCAAAATAACGCACCAATTAGAAAGATGTTAAAGATTTCTAAAGTCATTCATCAAGAATTTATCTCAACACAGAAAGGTTTATCTATCTTTTTAAAATGAGAAGATTCAGCTGTTTTCCGGTCAGGATTTCGTGAAATCTGAAGTCCAAAATATGACTGAATAATAATTTTCAATTTTATAAATTTATTACGCACGCGATGAACTCTGAAAAAACGGTAAACAATATTTAAAAGGCCAATTAATCAGCCAAGAAATCTGTTAATAAAAATACTTTTCATTTTAAATTTAACTTTCAGGAAATGCATTTATTTACTATAACTTATTATAACAAGACAAAATGAGAAATAGAACCTGCCGCAAGTCGAGCAGTGATGCGCTCGATCTGGTTTGATGAGTTGGCAAATCGTGCAGAATCTCACGTTCGATCCGATATCGCGAGAATAGATTGTGAGATTCTTCGTCGCCACTAATTCCTCCAAATACTTTCTCCATTTCACTTTATCTGAAATTAAATCCAGTGCTACCGCATGCTCTTCGGAATTTAAATAAAACTAAAATCCAGATTGAAAGAAAATCTTCTAATTGATTATTTTATGGATATTCTTTTGCATTTCACCCATCAAGAAAGAACATTTCAATTATATTTATTTTATTGCTAGCATATTGCAAATGATTTTCCATTCTATAAGTCCTGGATATTTCTTGAAAAATTTTTCAAGTTGTTTTTTATTATTATATTTCAGTGTAACAATTATAGTGCAAGTTTTCAAAAAAATCGAATAAAATTATAATGTTAATATACAATATTTTGTATATTAATGTAAAAAACTTCTTCTTTCTTTTGACCTTAGCCGTTGGGCCGTTGGTGCACCCAATTATAAACAAGCCTTCACCACATCTTTCTATTTGTAGCTTCTTTTCTCAGACATTCCATACTCAGTCCAGTACATTCTTTTAAATCGTCCATCCATTGCCTCTTTGGTCTTCCTCTTGGTCTTTCTCCTTCCACTCTTCCCTCAATCATAACCTTTGTTAATGCTTGTTTTCTTATTTGATGACCTTAGAATTTCAGCTTCTTTCTCTTGATGATCTCTTCTATTGATTCCGGTCTTTTACCTAGTATTTCTGTCACTCTCCTCCAAACAAAGTTATTTGTCTTCTTTTCTTTCCACGTGATCTTCAGCATTCTCCTATAGCACTTTATTTCAAACGCCTTAAGTCTATCCATACTCTTTTGATTTATTGTCCAACTCTCGCATCCATAGAGGAGTGTTGCCCAGACAATAGCCTTAGTGATCTTCAATCTGCTCTTGAGATGGATTTCTTTGAGGTTAAAAACTGTGCTAAGCTTAATCATTGCGCTAGTTGATATACCAATCCGGCTTCTGATTTCTTCTTCGCTTCCCCTATTCTCTGTGATAGTAGAGCCTAAATATTTGAAACTCTTTACTTGTTCCAGCTTCTCCCCTTCAATGAAAATCTCCAGTTTAACCTGGTTGTTATGGTTTCCTGAAAGCATTATTTTGCTTTTTTGTCTGTTGATTTCCATTCCGAAACTGTTTGACGCTTTGTGTAATCTGTTCGTGAGTTCCTGAATCTCTGCCTCATCTTTGCCGTTTAGGTCTATGTCATCAGCAAATCGTATGTTGGTTATTCTTGTTCCTCCGCAGCTTATTCCAACATCGTCTAGATCTTCTATTGCTTCCGTAACAATTCTCTCAAGAAAAAGGTTGAACAGTTTTGGTGAAAGAATGCAACCTTGTCTTACTCCTACTGATGATTTAAACCAGTCGCTAAATTGCTCACTTGTCAACACTTTTGTTTTTGCATCTTCGTAAAGGCTTTTAATAATAATTATTAAAAACAATTATTAAAAATAAATTAAATACGTTTGTCGTCCTATGCGATATGGGCATTTTCTACGAATTAAATTTCCTCCTGAAATATAGTAGAATTATGAGCGGACAGTTAATGATCAAGCACCCCGAAATAGTTATGCAAAAGCTAGAATTTTTGTTTAACAGCAATTTATGAAGTAAATTTGCTCGTTCACTGAAGGCTCGCATTCTTGCATCTAAAGCCGTGCGAGAAAGTCAGTAGGCTCTGTATTGTCTATTTATGGTTTCTACCCGATACAGAGTCTATGGCTCACTACCCTGTACGCCAATGCTTTGTGACATGAAAAGTAGACGTAAACGAAACAAGTAATATTACTGCTGATCAATGCATTTTGACAACTGCAAGGTTTTTTCTAAATTTTTAAATTTATCATTTGAAACTAATATATTGTACTGAACAATGAAAAAATATCAGTACGATAATTATTTATTAGACTCCCTGTATGTTTCGTTCTAAATTGAACTTCCTCGGGTGTTCGGTCCATTTTTTTTGGTCTTTGGGCCGTGGGTGCACTCAATTATGTACAAGCATATGGCTTGGGTTTGCATATATATTTTGAGTGTCTCAGTAGGCAAGGAACCTGGGAGCCCCTATCTCCTCTCCAGGTATGGATGGCCGTTGGCTCTAATGAGCTCATCTGCGCTTTGCTAGGTTTTGTTTTTCATCCTGCTAGGTGTCCACACACCTCTTCACCCAGGTTGCTCTAGGTGAGGCAGCCGGTTTAGTCGCCAACTATTCGACCATGGGACAGGTATTACAGGTTTACATGGTACCTGTAGCAGACAGATTGCCTGACCTGACCTGTAGTCAATGGCCCGCGATTTCCCTATCGGTCACCCAAATAAGTACTAACGCTCGGTCCATTGAGAAAATAAAATGTTTTAAAAAGACTTTAAACTGATAGTCTGTATAAAATTACAACAATTTCAAAAAATTTGAATATTTTCAGGATTGTTTTAATCTTTGATTTTTGTCTTTGCATTTGTGAATATTTATCTTTTATAGTTCAAAATTGTAATTTTAAAATTAATAACTAATCACAAAGTTCTTTCTTGTTTAAAGGAAATACGAAAGAATTTCACGAATAAATTACCTCCAATGGAACTGGTGGCGGTTTAGAAATAACCGCTTTGAAATAGGAATACAAAAATAAAATCACCAACAAATGATAAATTATTATATAAAAAACTGCAAAATAAAATAAATCAGTTAGAAAACAAATTTATTGGATGATATTAGAAAATACTTTGTTGAACAATATTTTCTGACCAAACTAGAAAAAAGAAAATCATTCAATTTTTATAATAGTAAAGAATGCTTTTATTCGAAACCGGCTGCGCTTATTTGAAAATTTTATTCGCAGCGATCTGAGATCACCTAGACCTGATCCAAAATTATTAAATTTAAAGATGAATAATTTTTAATTTTAAAAGAAATATAACGAGTATAATTAATTAATTAAGTATGGGGAGCATGTAAGACGTCGATCAGATGGATTGTGGGCCATCCTCGTCATATACTCCCACATCTATTGCATTTCCGTAACCAGCGAAGGAATGGAGACGTTTATACAGATCAATCCCATCGAGTGCCAGTGCCTAAAGAGATTTTACAGGGAAATCTATGAATCATCGTTTCTGATTCGCTTGAAGGTTTGTTGAATCGGTTCCACTATTTGCTCTGTAAATAATATTCACCGAAAAAGCAATTGGTGCAATCGCGATTACCGAAAAAGAATTCACTGGAATGATTGCATTGAAGGGATGTTCCAACGTCAACAAAAACGATAATCCGTCGTATTTTTAGATACTAGAATCACTGTGGCTTAATTTACTGCACTGTCTGTTCGAAAGCCTCATGATCACCAATTCGTGGAGACTTCTATAATTTGTGAAAAAATATATTATTCGGCGGACATTGGTTGTAGTCGGATTGGGACTGATTATAAGTCACGTCATTTAATTGAACGATGTCGGTTATGGAGCAAGTTTTACTCGATTGATAGTTTTTACGATAAAATACCGAAAATCGATTAATAAAAAAATATTTAATCATTTTTAAATGGAAATCGATTAAAATTAAGTTTTATTCATACTAAAAAAAATTTTATTTAATTTTTTTTATTTAATTTTTTTTTATTTAATAAACAAAAACATTGATCACCGTTTTAAAGCAAAGTATTTTTTATTTCTTTTTTTCAGTTTTTAATAAATCATATTGTCCGATTTGCGACATCAGACTGACGACAGTATAAACTTTTTATACATATACTACCCAAATTCATATGTATTCGGAAACGTAAAATAATTCTTATTAAAGATTTTAAATTATAAATAATATCTACTTATTTGTATTATAGATGAATTAATTTGATATTTTACGATAATCTAAATACAATTCTAAAATAATTTGAAGAAATCAAATATAAGTTAACTAATAAAAATTTTATTCGTATTTAAAAATTTGCTCTAAATTCAAAAGAATTCGGACACTTAATAAAAATTATAATATAAATGTAGGCAATGAATTATTTTAAATTCAATATGGATTATTAGTAAAAACACATGTAGTTATTATTGTTTAAATATTTCAGTCGATTAAATTTTCGTTATTTTTAAAATATGGTTCGTGGAAGAAAGATGCATACGGAAATGCGTGAGAAAATATTTGCCATGCATGTTAAAGGAAAATCAGTAAGGGAAATTTCAAAAAATTTAGAGATAAGTAAATCGAAGATGTTCGATAACATTAAAAAAGCTAAATACCGCCAGAATAACTCATCGCCAAAGAAATCTGAACGACCAAAGCTGACTTCCGCTACTGATAACCGGTGTTTGAAGAGGTTAATTCCTCAATATCGTCGTGCTACTGTTCAAGAAATCAACGAGAAACGGAGTATGCAAACAGGCATTTCTTCTTCTCCGTCCACTTATCTACGTCGAATACATGAATTAAATTATTCATTTTACAAGGTAAGATTTTCTTAATGAAATATAAGCATTGCGTAACACTTCTTTAAGGCTAAAAACAAACCGTTTCTGTCATCTATTCAAAAGAAAAAGAGACTTGAATGGGCTCTTAATCATAGTAAATGGAGCCAAAATGATTGGAATAAATTTTTTTTCAGACGAATCTCGTTTTGAATTGTCTATGGGCGAAAATGGAAAATCAGTCTTAATACTTAGTACCGATTCATTATTATCGGACAGTTTAAACCGAACTCTGAAATTTCCAGAAAGTGTAATGATTTGGGGTTGTATGACAAGCAAAGGACTTGGCAATCTTCACTTTATAGAGGGCACAATTAACTCTATGTTATTTGAGTCAGGATTTAATCAAACAATAAGAAAATAGGTATGGGGTCTACACTGTGGGCCATATAGAAAAATAAGTTTAGACGTATTGGAATTATTTAAATTCAAATAGTCAGCTGGAAATAATCAAAACGAAATCTGTAACATATTTAACATGAAAAAGCAACATTATCTTTTATAATCAGATGATACAAACAGACGGTTGTCGTACAACCTGCTCAAGAGAAGTTAACAGAGTGGAGTTCCATCTGTAGTTTGTGGATATAAACTCCATTCTTAATCCACTGAGTTTCAGTAATATTTAATTAACCAATAAAGAAAATATGTAATTTTTTAATGATAGCTACATGAAACAATTACCTAATTATAAGATAGAAATTAAATATTTAAAAAAATATTTAATAATACATTTAAACTAAAAATTTCTTTATAAAACATTGAATTTTTTAAATAAATATTATTTTCTATCGGATAAGAATTTTATTTCAATGTTATATGTATAAAAAGTTTATACTGTCGTCAGTCTGATATCGCAAATCGGACAATATGATTTATAATCTTATGTGTCTTAGTTTTCTTTGCATTTTTTTCTTTATTTTATGATCGCTTAAATTCATTTTTTAAACCTAGATGTTCCATTTTTTCGTAAACTAAAAACATTTTTTCATAAAATCAAATCATTTTTATTAAATCATAGATTTTAAATACCATAATGAAATTTTTGACTTCCTTTTAATTCACTTTTATATCGAATAATTTAAAGTTTTGAAAAAAAGGTAAATAACTTATGAATCCCTCGATTCCGACTTCATTTTCCCAGGAGTTCAATACCACGAAATCTACTTGATTGAAATCGCTAGTCATAACAATGTCATTCTAGTTTCAAGGCCGATTGTAAAATATATTTGTCTCGCGAGGTATTGTAAAAGATTCTCGGACATGTGCCCACAGTTGATTTTTATGTGTTATGCCGAATTTGTATAATTTCCGAATTCACGAAATTAGCAAAAATATTTTCATTAAATATTTTTTCAAAATTCTGCATTTAATATTAAAAATTCTAAATTCAAATTTGAAATTTCTGAATTTAATATAAAAATTCTGAATTTATTATAGAAAATAATCAATTTAAAATAAAAAATTATCAATGTAAAATGAAAATTTCCAAGTTAATAAATTTGCAAAAATTCGGTACGCGAATTTTTGGTGTCGTACTTTTTGGAGGTTCAAGTCATAATAAATTCAACTTTCTATTTTTATTTAATTTTTACTTAATTCTAATAAATAAAAATTTAATAATTTAAAATTGCTATAAATAAAAAATTATTAAATTTAAAATAAATAAAAATAATTCCAAATATGGGTACGGGAAATTTTGACGCCGCCGTTTCCATGCGAGGACATAACGACGCCGGGACGTTTCGACGCAAGAAATTAATTTTTAATAAATTTTAAAAAAATTATATATTAGTATTATTAGACTTAAAAATAAATAATTTTTAGGAATAAATTAACATAAATTTTTATAAATTAGGTTGTTTGGAAATTATTCTAAATTATTTTTTATGAATTTAGATTTAGGAAAAATTTTCATAATATTGATATTTCATATTAAATTCAGAATTTTAAATTTTCTTCCTTCTTAGGTACAAGGTGAAGAGATACTGTCAATTTAGACATCGTCTAATCCCATTTTTTTGAATTCCATGAATTCTCATTTGGTAACTTTGCAAAGGTTTCGAGCTTAGGATTAAGTGAGTTTTGGGTCCCCACCCGGGTTAGGGATGATGGATGAAAAGAACATTTCATTTACACTTGCTGATATATTTTTTATTAAAATTAACATTTATTCATTTTTAAATTTTATTATAAAGTTTTTTTCGTTCACTTTCATAATTTTGGATATGATCTAAATTATATCTCAGTTGAGTGTGAATACAATTTCTATAAAAAACGCATACGACTTAGAATTTACACGTTCAATAATAAATTTAGTAAATCAATGAAAAATCGATGAATCAACTCACAGAGACACATTTCGATAATGTACGCATAATACGACCAACAAACGATAATGAATATTATGAACACGAGCAAGTAACGACTAAGATCGGGAAAATTACTCATTTTCCATAAATGAAAATTTCAAATTGAAAATTGTGTTATTTACGTTAATTATTAAAACAATAGAAAAACCACATCGCAAAAGAAATTAAAACGTATTTTTTATTGTATGTAAGTAAAATATTTATCAATTTTTGTCTATTAAATTATGTTGTGGGTAATTTTGAATTTAATGCTATGAAATTTTTTTGATTCCGTAATTTAATGATTATTAGAAATACTTTCTAACTAGCAAAAAACCGTCATGTAGGACGGATAAACTAAATTTTCGTCTTCGAAAGTTTTTGTCTTATAAGTTATTTGTAAATATTATTTTTTTGAAGTTTTTATTTTCAATTTATTATTATATTGTTTTTTTTAATTTATTAAATTTAATTTTTCTTACCTCAAAATTTTGAATTTTGTGGTTTTTTAATTTTTTAAAATTTAAATCAAAATTTCTGTCATTGAAATTATATTTCTAATAATTTTCTCGATATAAAATATCTGCGGTGATCAGAAATCGATTATAAGTAAAAAAGTCATTATTATTTACTTTGAAAAACATATTTTCCTCTCGGAAACAAATTAATTAATAAATATTCTTAAATTGATTAATTAATAATCTCAAATAAATTAATAAATAAGAATAAATATTTATTATCTAATTAAATATAATTAATATACCTAAATAATAATAACCACTTGTTTTTCTATAATTTACGTCATTTTTATTTTCATTGATAAAATATTCCAAATTGAATGTTATGGAACAATTGTTAGAGTTATTATAGTCCGTCCCTAAAGGTTTGTCCAATACACAAATTACAAATTTTACAAAGAACGACAAATCTTATCTTATAAAAGCCCAAGTCACTCACTGCCTGCCTG
>MQRK01251494.1:0-13966 GCA_001938485.1 Girardia tigrina | reverse complement strand
TATATATATATATAGAAAGTAAACTAATAAAAAGAATGGAAAACTATTTATAATTTTATATCTTATAAAAATTCATACATACACATACAGTGCAACATCTTTACTAACATGTGCATTTTTTTCAGCGAACTTGCCAATTGGTATGTTATAGCTGAAAGTCCGATATAACAGAGTCTGTAATATACGACAAATATTGTATTGAAAGTAGTATGGTTTTGTCGGGACTAAAATATTCGTCCGTACTAACCGAAGGTCCTTTATGAGCGAGTTTGTTATAACGAAGTTCTACTGTATATTATATATCAGGGGTGCTCACGTATGAGGTCAATAGGAGTCGGATCAAGGCTTTCATATATTTTCAAGAGCCGCACTTAAAATACTTACAGAGACAATTAATACAAAAACAAATGTTCTGTAATTTCCATTAGATTATTACATTTTCTACAAGAACATAAACTGATACAATATTAAAAGAAAACAATTCAATATTTAAATTTCAAAATAAACAAAAACATTTTTTAAATTTTAAACAAAAGAATTTTTGTCAAATCTTTAAAGTTTTGGTAGGAAATTGGTTAAAATAGTTCGCAAGAAGTCAGTTAGTTTGGCTTCCAAAATCCTAAATGGCATCAATAAGTGTCTATTGGATGATTTGATTAGCTTTCTGACAGAATTTCGTCGAGCCTCAAACGATTTCGAGAGTGACAAAAGTCCAACAATTCACCGTGTTCTTTACTGGATAAGGCGGCCGCAGCATTTTGCTCTTCAGAAAGCCATCGAGTTTCACTCAATACAGGAAAGCAAGTAGCAAGTCTTGCTATTCGTGATAAATGGTTAGAGTGGCTTTCTTATATTCATTTCGCTGCTGTTTTCCTGCATCCTCGGGTTAAAAATTCATCCACTTTTCTGATCTCTTAGTACATAATCTCTTTAGTACATAAAAAACTTTGAAACTAGTTCAGCAAATTGTTGACGTAAAAGAAAGTGTTGTCACTTATTTTGTCACTTATAATTTGTTGTGCAATAAAGATTTATTTACATTCGAGTTTTTTTGCATTTTTGTCACGAGTGTCTCGACTTATTTTTATCGTACCTTCTTCTTTTGCAACATCTGAGAGATGCTTTAATGAAGTCGGTTTTATAATAAATAATATACTAATTCATTTTTCACCAACTACCATAGATAAAGTGCTATTTGTGTTTTCTTTTATGGACCTCCCATCATTTACAGAAGACTGATAATTTGCTGTCCAATAAAAATTCATTTACATTCGGGGTAATTCGGATTGTTATAAAACACAGTCGGGTTGCACTATAATAAAGTCAGGTCAGGTCGCATTATAATAAAGCCGGGTCGGGTTGAGAGACTTTTAAGGATAAACTCCCATCTCTAGTTTAGAACGATATTTTGATTTGACAAACTTTAATGTCTAGTAAAATTTTACACGTGAATACGTTGTGCCGATAATAGACACTAAACGGCAGGCTGGTATGATAATTATACAAATAAAAATAATAGAGAAAAATTAAAAAAACAGTTTTCAATAAATTTTATTCACAAAATAAAATATACACTTCAAAAAATAATTTTTATTTAAAATAGTGAATAAAAAATTCAATAGAAAAGCATGAAAATAATTTACAGACAACAACAAATTGATACATGTTAAATCAAATTAATTGAAACATCAAATATTAATTAAAATTTTGTTTTCATCTAAATTCAGAAAAACATACTGAAAAGAAATAGGCTTAATATGTTTTTTATTTTTAAAGAAAGAAAATTCAGAGTGGATTGGTGAATTAAATAAATTATACCTTTATTATCTTTGGATTAACATCTAAAATTCTGTCGCATACTAAACAAATCGTATTAATTTGTATTATCGCTAACTTTTCCCGTAATTTCAAAAGGAGCCATACGGAACCATTCAAAGAGTCGCATTTGTACACTCCTGTTATATGTTAATAGTTATTTAATATTTAATCTTTTTTAATGAATTTTAATTGTATGTATCTTTTTTTATTGAATATGTTTTTATTAATATCTTTTATTTATAATTTATAAAAGAATATTTATTTACTATTTATTAATTATTATTAAATATTTATTTTTGATTATTAATTATATTTTTCATTTTTTTAATCATTATTGAATATTATATATTCTTTTTTAATGTAATTTATTAAATGTTATTTATAAATTTTTTATCCTGTCTACGTGGTGCGATCCTTAAATCCTTAGACTCGTTGATAAATAAGATTATGACGTATATGCCGTTGATGCTATAAATAGATGAGCTATCATTGGTTACAGATATGACTCACCATACCGAACCTGTGTGTGTGAGTGTTGCATACAGCCATTATTTCACTTTTTACTGTAGACATGGACAGTAACGTCGAATATCGCTGCATGATAAAATTTCTGCTCCTGCGCAATACTAAAAGCTGTGATATTTTGCAGCAGTCGCAGGCAGCTTACGGTCACCAGTGCCCATCACGTGCAACAATGTATAATTGGATCAGAGACTTTAAACATGGCCGACAATCTGTTTTTGATGCTGAGAGATTAGGACGACCGTGTGAAATTTTACCCGGGAAAAGTGATTCGTGCATGAAGATCGTGTCGGAAGAGAGACGAATAAGCATCCGTGAACTTGCACAACATCTATCCATCAGCTACCACTCTACATATAATATTATGCAATCATTTGGAGTTCGCAAACTGTGTTCACGTTTTGTTCCCCGATTCCTATCCGGTGAAATGTGCGACAAACGTTTACAGTGTTGCACTGCCAATTTGGAGTTGCTTCGCACTCATGGTGATCGCTTCATCAACAACATCGTTACACAAGTTGAAACCCCGGTGAGCTTGTATGTGTCTGAGAGCAAGCGCAAATCTTCTGAGTGCTGCTTCCCTTATGAAAGTGCTCTCCGAAAACTTTGAAGCAACACCACGCACAAGTGAGCAGCAATGCTGACTGCGTTCTTGGATTCCCATGGCATTATTAAAATTGATTTTCTTGAGAAAGGACTGACAATGAATAGTGAGTATTATGTTGAATTACTTCGCTATGTGAGAAAGTCTCGTTGGAAGCCAAGAGGGATCCCATTGGGGCTCCTTCAAGACAATGCACCCATTCACACTTCGCGATCAACTTTGACTGCTATGGATGACTGTGGCTTTTAGTTGGTTTCCCACCATCTTATAGCCCTGACCTAGCCCAAAGTGATTTTGCGTTGTTTAAACACCTAAAGAAACATTTGAAAGGTGTCCACTTTCATTCAGTAGATGTCCTCAAGGAGAAAGTCCTTGATATTCTCAATTCTTTGCCTCCCAATTTTTACAAAAATGCGTTCTCTGAGCTTGTTGCTTGCCGGCGCAAGTGTGTTGATGTACACGGCTCATACATTGAGAAATGATTTACTTTGATGTCATGTACTGATTCTGAAAAAAATAAAGTTGATTAGACTTTGCTTTCTTGGCGAGTCTAAGGACTTATGGTTCGCACCACGTATAATATAAATGGGTCGGGTATTAAGTGCAAATGTTAATATTTTTCTTTTCTAAGATGAACTATTTTTATTTAGATGTGTATTCTTTCAATATTATTTTTGCCCATCAGAGTCTTGCTTTTTAGTTTATTTTTTGTACTGTCGTTGTTTTTGAGTTCTATTGCTACTGTTTCTCATAATTGTGATAAACCGATGTATGGATGGAGAAAGTAAGTTGTTTTTTTATTTGGATTATTCTACATTTTGTCATTATAAAAATGCCGAAATTTAAAATGAACAAACGATAATGTAATTACAAACATTTTTTCATCCCAATTAATTTGGTCAATAATTTGTAAAACAAGTACAAAAATTGCTAATTGAAAATAATTTAAACTTGAAACATTGTTTTCATGTATTTTTTCTATTGCGAATTTATTATACAAATTTATTATATAAAAATTTTTTATATAAACCTCTGTTATAAAATTTCATTTTGCTCATAAAAAAACCTTGCAGTTTAAAACAGAATATTCGATGTACTTCATGGATTGATTCATGTTTTATTTACATCGTTTTCCACTTAATTCAATCCGGTGTGCAAATAATTTACTTTGTGTCGAACAACATCGAAAAAAGGTTCGAATATTTCACGCAATTTCTAACTTGGAACGATGAAAATGTTATATTTTTAGATAAATTTGGAGTAAGTTTAATGTGACCAGATTTTGATATTGGCAAAGCAGGACAACTCTGAAATCATCGTTGAATTTACATCCTCTTCTTACTCATTTTGTTGAAAAAATCTAAAAAATTAAATCAAATTATAAATTATTATATACACAAAAACATACAAGTAACAATTCGATTTTTTAAATCTCCAATCGTATAATTGTATGTTTTGATTCTTAAAGATAAATTCAAATTTTAAATTAATTTGTGATTATCTAATTGTTCTTTAGTAAACTGCAATAATATTAGGATTGAGTGCGGAAAATATTACTAACTTTAAAATCCTCCATCTTCAAAACCCTATTTTTGATTGAAAAAATATCGACTATTTTGAAAAATGTGTTTAATTCAAAATAATTTTAGTAAGCTAAGAAAGATTATTTATTTTTTAATACATTCTGCGAAACTTTCCGGAATGCCTGCCATTAGACTTGCAATTGTAGTTTCTGTCACGCTTTTGGTGCATTATTCCACTTGTTAAGAAAATCTGCAATTGTCTGTATCCTCTTGTTTGTCGTCTTTAATTGCCTTTTTACCAGGGCCCAATATCTTTCGATTTGGCGAAGCTTTGGACAATTTGGTGGGTTTGCCTCTCTTTGCACCAAATCGACTTTATTGTCTTTGTACCACATCTTGACTACCTTACCACAGTGGCACGATGCAAAATCCGGCCAAAAGAAAGTAAGACCTCTGTGCTGACTTATGAATGGTAATAAACGCTTTTGCAAGCACTCCTTCACATAGACTTCTGTGTTTAGTGTGCCAGATGTGAAAAAGCATTAACTTCTTTTCCCGCATCCACATATAGCCTGTCAAACAAGAAATTTTTTGGGAAACTTAGATTTTTTCTTGATTCTAAATTTTTCTTCAATTCCTCCTCTGTTAGTTGCAGAATAAAATTCTTATCCGGGTTGCTGGGAAAACTCGCAGAGCACATAAGTCTCATCATCCATAATGCAACATTTTTTCTTCGCACGAAAATCAGATTTCAACTTTCTGGCTCGCTGATGCGCCTTTACGTTCTTGTTAGCGTTTCCGTCTGGTACTGTTTGAACTTCGTACGTTTTTAATAACACAGATTGTTTGATTTTCCACACTGTTTTCTCACTACAATTTGCTTTTACTTCCAGTTTTCGATTTAATAGACGAGTATTTCTCTCTTACAGAGCCTTTACTTTCCTAACATTCAGTGTAGATGAAAAACCCTTTCTTCTTCCCGAACCAATTTTTATAAAACGTTCAAGTTCTCATTGAAGTTTTTAATAACGTTAGAAACTGTTTTTTGACAAACCTTTGCCTTTCTGGCAATCTTTTTTTCTGACTTGATTGTGGATTTTCTTGGAATAAACGAATAATTAATTCGCGACTTCCTGTTCTGACGACATATTCATGAAAAATGAAATTTAAAAATGAATACTACAGCCTACTTGATTAATTTTTTGTAATTTGTGAATTTATGTTGGAGTTATAGAAATTTAAAGTTAGTAATATTTTTCGCACTCAGTCCTTATGTCTATAAGAATTTAAAAAAATACTAAAATGTGATAAACACATACAGTACAAATAATCGTTTCACATCGGCAAAATTTCACCGAATCAATTTGCACTTAACATAATTTACATGAACATATTTTATTGTTGTTTATAACGGAATTAGTTTGATTGACTTAAAATTTTAATAAAATTTTGCAAAATTTTATTCTTATATTTCTAAAATCTCTTTTAAGGTTATGGTCGGTGATATACTTTTTGTCATCAATATAAACTATGAAGACTACGAGTATTTTAAGCTAAGTTTAAGAAAATTTATGTATTTATGAATTATATAAATGAATTACTTACCTTAATTTTCTATGGTAAGTAGCAGATTTATAAAATTTATTTGTTTAATTAGCTTGCTAGCACGCAGTACGAACACAAAGTGTATCATCTGAGAGAAAATACAGTGCAACTGGGTAGCAAAAGCCATATGTTAGTCGTCGCAACCCGTAGGATTCATAGAACGCCAAACAATGATTTTCATATATATAAAAATTTCACTTGATTCTAAAAGTCCGGGATCTATATATTGATCTTCTTCCTTTGTTATGTTTTCTTTCTTTATCAACA
The DNA here is from genome assembly GCA_001938485.1 of Girardia tigrina. Lineage (NCBI taxonomy): Eukaryota > Metazoa > Platyhelminthes > Tricladida > Dugesiidae > Girardia > Girardia tigrina. The sequence continues at coordinate 7,627 of MQRK01251494.1, read as the reverse complement.
TATTATCCCTTATTTGAAAGGTTCAATTTGTCTCTACCATATTTTTGCTCCTTTCTTTTCTGTTAGTGTTTCTTTCATTGGTGTTTTTCAACCAATGTCTTAACTTCTTGACAATTATTATTTCCGCTGATGAGAAATACCTATGGTAGCTTGAATTGTGCAATTCAACATAAATTCTATCTGTGGCAAAATTTCCGTTCAATCTTTGTGAGCTTCATCTTTCCTCCGTATATTCATGGCATCTCTAATTGGTCTAAATTGTCGCTTCACGATCCTGTTGGTATTGTGGTAGTAGTGACTTGAATATACTATCTTAGCTCTATTATTCATTGACTCTAAAAAGAGTAGCTTCAAAAGTTTTTATCGACAGATTTATTTAGGTGGTCGAAATTTCCATATCAATTTGTCTAGTAAAATCTATCTAGTGTTGATGGGTCACTGTGTTTAAACTGATATTGATCGATTATCGATACTATGTGTTGACATCCATTAATAGTTCTTTTGAACGGTCCGTAGAAATCCATGTATAGCTTTTGGATGGGTTAATCAGCGAATTGTTTCATGTATTATGAGAACGGAATTAATTGATCATAACTAGTTTTTACTTGATGTTAAAATTAAATGAATAAATTATTTTTATCCAGTAGTATTTTAGTAAATTATTTTAATTGCTGTGTATGATTATTCATGATGGAATTGATCTCATGATGATCATAAGAATTTGAAAAAACGCCTTGTCTTATTTTAATGTCTAAACGGTTTGTTTTGTAAATATAAGAATTTGTAAAGTTGGCATAAACATTCATCATTCTATAGATAGTTGATTTTAATTTAACAATAATTGACATGTATCCACAAAGTTTAATTATTTACTCTTAGTTTAAATTTTATGCACCATTGTAATGTTAGGTGTTGCATTTAATAATTACCCGGACTAGATGCTTAAGGAAACCAACGTGAACAGTATTTGTTGAAACAAAAACGAAAAAGGTAGGTACATTTAATTTTCGATATAATACCAATTTAGGTCCATATACTTCTAACTTTGACGCGGGAGTTCAAAAAAGCAATTTTAAAGACAATTTGGCTCTGATTTTTCAAGTAAAATTCCACATCCTGTTTCAAATCTGCAGAATTTCGATATTTTTTCTTTGCTAATATTTATTCATTTTCGTGCTGTAGGAAGGCGCATATAAGATAACAAATAGATCTTTCTCTATCACTATCATTGTTTCTGCACTTTTGTAAATCTGAGCGTTATTCTGTAAGAGCCATAGAGGGAGATTAAGGGTTTTCTGTGATGTCATGTGTATATAGTAGGTTGAATTATTTCACACACCTTTTTCAATAATATTCGTACAGATTTCCACAAATTTTGAAAGAAAAAAATGTGAAACGAACCTGCGCATGTGCACCTCTGGTGCTCACATTATGCCAATGAGATTTATTTTTGATAGTTATTCTACATTCTTCCATAACAATTTGAAAACATTCCTCTTATTTTTTGGTCAGAAATTTTAATTGGCGTTCTCATCATCAAACACTGACTTGCGGCCATGTTTGAACTGGTTAATGCAATTGTAGATTGTGCTGAGATGGATATTACTATTAACAACATCACAATTTGAATGCAAACATTTATTTACAACACAAACATATTCATCACAACAATTTTCAGAGGTCATCTTTCTTTGATTGATATAGTTTGTGATTAAATATTTAAATATGAAAAAAAACAATAAATGGTAAATTTTAATATTACATTTTAATTCCTCATAATTTTATTGGATAAAAAGATATTATGTAATTTTTTAAATAAACATTAATTTTTAAATATATTAAATTTAATAAGTTAAAATCCGTTTACTGAAAATATTATTAAAATTCATAATTATCAAACTTTAATTAATTAGTACTTAAAATTAATATCATTAAATTAATTTCATTGGATTCAAATAATCAATCAAATAACATATCAATCCCATCTGAGTAGGAGAGTCACCAATCTAAACAGCATACAAACAACAAACTTACAACATTCCAAATTATCCCTCACAATTACGATTCATTCAATATTTGCTGATTGTTATCATCATACCAAACAAAGAAGTAAATAGCACTTCGATACTTGACAGAATGTAAAATTACTTCAAGAAAATATTTAACTACACCAGTATGTAGAAAACAAGAATTGGTGTTTTAAAAAATATATTTTTTCATTACCTAGCATGATCAACGTGTTACAGGATAAAGTATTATTATTATTATATTTTAATTTGCAGTCTAGTCCGAGTACTTATTGAACGAACAGCGTTTGTGTTGTTTATATTAATATAAATAATGACAAAAATATTTCAAGTCATTTATTTAGAAATTATAATATTTCAAATTCTATTTAATAATATTTTTCATAAGACTAATTTTAAAATAAATAGGAAAAATTTAATTATTTGAACTTTTCTAATTGATGGACAAAATTTCAGAAAAATTGTTCTTCCTCTTTTTATTGGATCTGCAAGAACTGCTTTCTTTTTCGGAGGGTTTCATTGGATTAAAGTGAAGGGGAAACGGTGTAGTCGTAACTATGTTCCTATTTTGGTGATTGCACCACATTCGGCATTCGTGGATGCTCTAATTGTGATCTATTTGGGAATGAATTCGGTCGTTGGTAAAGTTCAGACCGCCAATTCATGTATCGGGTGTAAGTTGTTCACATTCATACTCAATAAAATTTTATGTGTAAATTCTTTTCTTCGTATAATTCATTATGTAGCAAATATTAAATGATAAATTATAATATTTTATAACTTCTTTTTACTTTGATCTATTATTATAATAAAATTGACCAAGTTATTTTTAATCAAAGAAATTCTTACTTATTTGAACATAAGATTTAATCTATCAGAAATCTCTTAACATAATTATATTCATTTGTCGCTTTCTCACACATCTGATTAGAATTAATTAATAAGATTAATAAGTTAATACAAGTTTTTGTCAGGAACAATTTAATTCATGAACGCTGTGCATTGACTGATTGTTTATGGCAATTTGATATAAAAAGATCGACTACAAGTTTTCATTCTTTCCTATGGCAGACAAACACTTGTTTTGCTATACGTAAATATCTATTTAGTTATCTTCACAGTAAAATTAAGAGATACGCCATGACTGTTTTATCATGTCAGTAGTCGGTAGTTATTGGTTTCTAGCAGTAACATTAAAAAAGATTATTTACAGCGTAGTTTTTTAATGTACGTAGTCAATTCAATTTGCCTGTGTCACAATGATATAAAAAATAAATAAAGTGAAGACTAAAATATTTGTCACTGGATAAGATTTACAGGGGTGCTCATATACAAATTACAAATTTTATTACAATAAAAATGTATAATCAATCCTCAATCAAAAGTTGGCAATTTCTACGATCGGGATGCAACAATACTTACTTTGAAGACCGGATGGTGGTAGCAGAAGGGCGAAGAAATGTTGGGAACTCGGGCCATTCGTAGTGCTGGGCTTATTTTGTTTAAAAATCATTTAGACAGATCATCTTCGAAATTATAGATATTTATATTTTTACAAATCGTATGAAGTTTAATTGTAATCAGAATCAAATCAAATTAATGGTAATCAGATCTAAATTCAAACTTCGTAATCAGAATTATTTTCTCTTTCTTACAAATCGATTTATCGATTTATTGTCTCTTACAAATCACACCGGAAACGACGATTTAGGCTTCGCTACATCTAGGTTCATAGAAACCCCGATGTTTCCGCCTCACCATATAGCATTGTCGGTCTGCAAATACGATAAAGACCGTAGTCGGTTGTAATTTTCTTGTCTGGCCGTGTTCCAAAATCCGAGATTCACAGGAAATGCATTTGTTGTGTAACTAATCAACAGACAAGTCTATCCGATCGCTCTATCACGCGTTTTATCAGCAGTTTTATCGGCAGTTTGTTCTATTTATGAGTGAGAATAAATAAAGATTCGAGAATTTTAAATGTGTTTTTTAGTTGAGAAGAGTAAGACAGAATTTTTAGAGTAAATATCATTCAAATATTCGATCAAAAATGAAAGGTTCGTGTCATTTAACCAAGCACCTTTATTCAAATTCAGTAAATCGCCTTTTCGAATCAATGAATCACGATAAATCTCCATATTATTCATTTATTTATATTTGCACACGCAATAAATAAATTCACAATTTTTTTGTTATTCAAAATCAACGTTTCAATTTTAATGACAATTATTCACTACAACATCAAATCCATATTTCAGTGAGAACAATCCAGAGCAAGTGTTAAAATTCAAATCTCAAACAAATTTTGAACATTTTTAATTTTCCATTTTATGCGTTTATTTGTACGATTATACTGGGCATAGTACTGGCCAGAAAATCGACTCTCAACGAATCATCAATAATAATTGGAAACTGAGGGTTCTTTAAAAATATTTAAACCATGGTCTGCTATTTTAAAATTGGAAGGCCAATTCCTAAATATACTCAACTAAATATTATCAATAACATTTGTGCATTTCTGAATTCTGATTGATACATTAGACGAAATTTGTTTGAAGATACTTAATAATGTAATCTAATACTTTAATTGTTTCAAATTTTCAATAGTTTGAGAAACTACTTGCAATATAATCTACTTAAAGACACTAAAAAAGTACTTGAAGGTTAAATTCGCAAATTGAAATTTGGGTATGGTACTATCGTTGGGTGCCCCTAAAGTTTGACTGTCTATGCGCCTCGACTGTGCTTAATCCGGCACTGCTTATCAATAATAATTCCTAGAACTGTCTCTCATTATGTAAAGTAAAGCGCTTCTATAAAACCGAAAACTAATTCTTTGAAATAGAAGAGATTCTATTTTTACAATGTAACTAAAAATTAAGAACTTTACTCCATTGACTTGATTGTAAATGCTCACTAATCATGGTTTTCAGATGACGATTTGTCTCTCCAATGTACGAAGTTTTAAACCCATAAACCAGATAAGCTTGCAATCCACGAATCGTTTTCGATTTGTTTGAGAGGAAGTTTTGAACTTTGGATATGATTGAAACTCTGACTCTACCTATATTCTTGCAAATAATCTTCATAAAGTCTTTAAACCCTTAGTGATATTGTATTTTGATGATTTGTTTGTGCTCTTCAATGTTTTCTTCTTTTAGTTTTTCCTTAACCCGAATTTGTGTACATGTTGTTCCTCGTGTGTTTTTTTAAAAATATTTAAGCCCTGGTCTGCGATTTTAAAATTGGAAGGCGAAATCCAAACCATACTCAATGAAATATTATCAATAATAGGCTTTTTCGTAACTATGCCTTTTAACCATCGTTGAGTGCAGTTTAATCCAGACCATTTGTTAGTCCCCATAATCTTTTCTTTTATCTTTTATATTAACATAGATTCTAATTACAGTCCCTTTGCGTCAGTTGTATATCATTAAAAGATCCATATATTGTATATCATCGAATTTGGTGATTTTTTATGGTGTATTATTGTACCACGATAAAGTTTATATTGCTAATTTTAATATCGGGGTGATTCTGTTAATTGTTTTGTGGTTTCTTTCTACAATACCGTTACCGCTTAGTCGGTTGCTGGCACGATACATAAATTCTACTTTCCACTAACCTGTCAGCTCAAAACATCCATTGCGTAAAATGTAGCATAATTATCGATTATCATTTCTGAAGGAGAATCTAGTTCAAAAATGTTTGTATCTAGCTATGAAACTTGCATCAGATCAAATCGTACAAACTCTACGTTCACATATACTCCATATGCCACTGCACGGATAAGTCTCCTCAACTCTATGAATAACTTCTTTCAAATTATCCATTATGGATTCGTCGATCATCTAAATCACTGGTAGTTATTCATTTAAGGTATGAACATGTTGACCTTAACCATTTTCCAACAGGATAAATATCCGATAACTGTCCACATAAAGAGTAAAGCTCTCGACACAGTATAGATTCGAATAAATATTAAAATCGTTTTTGATTATCTCGTTTCCACATAATTTTTCCGTTGATATTATTCACGTCTACTTCAAAATCTATTATCTTTGCATTGTAATCGACACGATCTAGTTGTTTAAATTCCAATCCAAATATCACGAACAATTGTCTTATTTATTCGGCATCAACTCTAAATTCATGGATAAAAATTTCGTTAATTCAAAATCCAGTAGGTTGCGTTGATTCTTGAATCCAATTATAATAGCAATCGTACAATGTCTGCCGTTGTCGTATGGATCATATTAACATCAAATCCCGTGAGAGTAAATTCAAACTTTTTACCATTGATCATGCATGATTAAAAGCATCGTAGAGAGGGATCAACGCGTATTTATATGTACGAATTTGATTAATTTATTATAAAAAATGTTTAATTTTTCTTCATCACTCACGTAATTTTTCTGTGCACACATCTGAAGAACCTTTGTATACATCGATATACTTGTTTAACTCTCGAAAATCAAGTATCGATCTGATATTTTCTTTGTTTACTTATAATATATCATATATCTGAATCGATCCCATTTATTGCTCATTATATTCTACCAAATACTCTTTTGATCCATTCATCTAAGATATTAATGATCAATTTGATTCCTCCAAACACGTATGTCAATTTGGTAATTAATCAGATTGAGTTAAATATCCAATTTCTATTATGCAATTATTTCGCTGTTCTCTATTATTTAAAAATTCTGTTTTTTTATTAAAATCAAAAATTTTTTTATAGTTTTACAAATATATTTTCTATTTAATTAAATTTGAAATATCTTTTAATTATCCTCTAAAAAATTCTAATTTTAAAAATGTGCATCACAATATTTATTCTTTTTTTACAAATAAAAATATTCAATTGCAATTATTTTACTTCAGCAAACAAATCTGTTTCTCTGGCTGCGTATTTTGATTTATAAATTTTCAATTATATTGTTTATTCAACTATTAATGTTTTCTGATGAATGAAATTGCTCCTACAAATAATGAAATTTTAATATAAAATTTCCATGAAGAAACATTGATATTTTTAAATTAGGTCTTTTAAAAATGACACAACCTGTTTTGGTTAATCGAGAAAATCCAGATTCACGGGAAAAAACAATTGATGATATTAACAAAAGATGTTGCTTATTGGAAGATTGGCCCCAAATGCTCATTTTCCCAGAAGGTACATGCACAAATAGATCAAGCCTTATTAATTTTAAAACTGGTTTGATAGAAATGGTCATTTGAATTTCGTTAAGATTTATTATAAATAGGAGCTTTTGCATCTGGACATCCTGTTCAGCCAGTTATCATACGTTGGCCGAATATTGTGGTTAGTTTTTTTGTCTTTCTCACATGTGTTTCGATGTTGTTATAATCTTAAATAACACTAATGACTCTGATAAATTATTAGTACCTGTTTCTGAATTTAAGTTATAATTCCTTTTTGTATTTATATGTATTTTCGTTATTTTTATTTATATTAAAAAAGTCTACATCTCCTTTCCCAAAAGACAGTCTCAATTCAGTCATGTTTAAAAAAAATTATTTATTTAATTTATTTGAGAGGAAAGTTCAAAGTTTAAAAAAGCCATTAAAAAAAA
>MQRK01251493.1:5666-16372 GCA_001938485.1 Girardia tigrina | reverse complement strand
ATATATATATATATATATATATATATATATATATATATATATAATGTGGTATATATTATATACCACAGCGATTCCCAGACAAGCGCCAGTGTTTTTAACGAAATTTAGAACGAAATTTCAATAACGAATTTTTAGAGATTTGAAGAAATATTAACATTTACAAGAACGTTGAACATTTAAGAACAAAGTTGATTAATAATTCACGTATAAAATAAGAACAGAAATTTCGAAAAGCCAAATAGACGAATTCCATAGCCATTCTTAGGTTTACAGTTGACGATACCGATACCACAACTTTCCACCTGAACCACTATCAGTTGTATGCAGAAGTAAATCGAAATGTAGGATTTTCTTTTATGTTTATCGTGCTATCCTTAATATACGTTTTATATTATTAATTCTGTCCTATAATTATTGATTTATATTGACTTGATATATTAGTTAAGCGGATATCTAAAATTATTTTTTCTGGTAGTTAATAATCGACCTTAGCTTACGTCGTCGTTGTTCCCGTCCTCCCGCAACAGAGTGCATCCGAACATGGCTTTCGAGTGAAAATATAGAGATCGTCACCAAGCAAAATTGAAAGATGTTCTTGTCCAAGATCAAGTTCCATAATCGGAACTGTCGAAATTCGAACGAAGCCAAAGATAAAATTCGCTGACGTCTCTTTAAATGCGGGTAAATTTCCCAATCGATTGGAAAGAAACGCTTGAATAATTACAAGTCAATTATGCGAGAAAAATCCATGATTAATGACACAGCTGTTGTTGATATGTGAGTCGAAATTAGAATAAATAGCCAGGTGACGCTTGTGCCTCAAACCATAAACCGATCAATATTTTTGGGGAAAAACAATTGTGAATAATTGAACTATATTTTGGTTATAATGACTGCTTTAAATGTTTTGGTTTTAAATTTTATTCTGGTTACAATTATAATTCTGAGTGAATCAGAATGGTGCCGAAGATGTTGGGTATATATTTATATATATTTGCATATTATATATATATATATGAATAACGATAGAAACATAAATAAAGATAATGAAATTAAAAATAATAAAATTGAGTATATCACTAATGAAAATAAGATCAATATAAATAGTAAAAATAAAAATAATGACAATAATAAAATAAACAATCAACAGTAGTGACACAGACCGGGAAGGTGGTCGAATCGAGTTGAGAAGGACAAAAAAAGAGAATCAATAACTGTATTAGTTAATATAAATATATATATATATATATATATATATATATATATATATTAGTTTATTATATATATATATATATTAGTTATATATACTCGATATTGATCGATAGTTACATCACCAACGCCGACGAGAAGTAATTATAGATTTATTTTTCGAATTAATGCTCGTGTTCCGTTAATGTTTTTTAAGTTTATTTAGGGTATAGTTCCGTAGCGGCCCAAAATAAAAAAATAAATATAAAATATTAGAAGCATTCAGTGAAAAATATTTTTAAAGTTTTAAAAAAAGTATTTAAAAGAGTATTTAAAAAAGTATTTATTATTTCTCACAACCACTAACTTTTGTGACTTGTTTCATCGATATTTTTTAATTAAATTTGTTTTGTCTCATTTTTTAAAACTATTATTTTTTCTCATTGATGATGAAATTCTATTTAGAATCCATTTTTTTGTTTCTTGTATGAATGTGAATGTTTTTGTTCATAATTTTTGAAAAACAATTGTAAAAGTGTCGATTTCGTTGTGAAATTAAATGGAAAAAATTGTCTATAAATACATTGTTTTTGATTCAAATTTACGAGATTTTCAATTCTATTTCGATAAATTGTAAATGTTTTTAATGTAAATGCTTTTTATTAAAAAATTGTTTATAATATTACAAACACAAAAAAGCATTTTTAAATAAAGCATGTATAAATTCACCAATTGAATTATGTAATACAATGTTTATCGATGGAAGAAATGTAATTGCATGCATGTGTGTTTTAAGTTATTTAACCCTTATTTATTGTTTATTAACAATATATCTGAGTATTTTAGTTTTGAATTTCAAAGTAAAACAATTAAAATTAATTATTAATAAATTTGTTAGCATTACAAATGGTAATAGAAAATAATGAAGCCAATTTAATTTAAATTTTTTTAGATAAATATGCTTCACCACTTTATTGGTATCTTCAGTTTATTGATAAAATACATTTTTGTTGCATTTATAATCGGAAGACCATTTCGTCACTATGTCTTCCATCAGAATACTATATGATTGAACGAATCACTTTTCCGTTTAAACAAGGTTTATGAACTCAACATCTTTTTATTTCATCTTACATAGTTGCTTAGTGGTAATTAGTGGTGCGAGAACGGGCGCAGCGGTTTTGCGCCTGCGGCGCGCTGTCGACAGAGTGCGAAAATCGGGTCGGGGGAGGAAAAATAAAGTAGCATACCCGGACCTTACCGGCTTTTGGGATGTTAGAGCGCCGCATATATCAAATTTTCAGTTCATTTTTTCTTGATCGTTTCAAATCTCAATGATAAATGTTTCCTTCGAATCAGTTCACAAGCCAAAAAGAAAAGAATAATCACAATAACAATAATGAACATCAAATAATATTGTTATTTTCTTCAAAAATCGGATTATAATAAATCACTTCTTTCATCATGTATGGAAATTCTGTTTCGTTTGGAGCATTGCAGTGATAAGAAGAATAGCATCTACTGTTATGAAATCGATTTTGGCAAATTGCCGAAGTCTAGATATTATTCGTATTTTTTTCATTCGTACCCAGTCCGTAATGCGTGATTCGATCTTTGGTACCAGATGAAAACATTAACGAGCACGACAGAGATCTCTTAATCGACTCATTGAATCGTATAATTCTCAGAAGGCTAGGCAGCAGTGGCATTGTGTAATCATTCAACGGACTCGCGATAATTGCAATAGCTTCCGGTGAGTTCGGGTAAGTAGCATTTGAATCAACTTCTGGAGAAGAGATTCTTAAACTTATTCCGCTTAAGCAAACTAAAGCTTTGGTAATCTGATTTCTGAATATCTGATGGGAATGGGACGGATATTCAGAATCACTTTTATCAATGGGTATCGGACTGTTCATTTGTAAATAATTAATAATTGAATCGCTATTTTCAAAAATGGTCACACAAGAATCGCTTAGAATGACTTCTTTAATCTAATGAAGAAGAGTAAGAATTTCTTTCTGTCACTGTAATTCGTAGTTAGAACTGTGACATATATATGTAGTCATTGCTTCAACTATAATCGGCTGCTCATAAAGTTTATTGCAAATGGATTTATAATAACCAAAAATATTTTCAAAAAGAGATGAAGTAATTAAAAAATCAAAATCTCTTAAATTTTTTAAATCCAAACACAACATTTTTTGTTTAATTGGCGCCATTGCATATATTGAGGACAATTAGGATCCCTAGACTCAAACATACTGAACCAAATAAAAACTTTTTCCAGACATTTTCTCACAATATCGTGACTAGAAGCAAAAGGAAAAAGTATGCAAAGGAGATCAGCATATAAAGAAACCACATGTACATTTGAATTATCAGAAGCTAATATATTCCTGATAATGTTTGTAGCTTTACTACAGTACCGCTCATATTAAACGACTCACGTCTTTTCAAAATATATTTTTATGATTTTCATACATTAAACATGGATATTTTTACCAAAATTTTTATTAAACATAACCAAGTATTGCTAGCTTATTATAATAAAATAAATATTATAAATTGTATTTCTTGGAGTTATTTCTATCAATAATACAAAACTTTTTATGTGTTTTACCAGGTCAAATTAATTGACTCTACTTACTAAGGTTTTAATTTTAGCTTACTACGCAATGGACACTCCTCCTGAAATCTGTAAACGAATTGTAAGCAAGCGAAAGGCTCGTATTAGTCAACGATCCATAGCAAATGAGTTAAATGTATCTCAATGAGCAGTAGCTCGTGTACTGAAACGGTACAACAAAACTGGCGATTTAAACACCCAGCGTCAAGGCAGATGTGGCCGTAAAAGAAAAATCTCCATCGTGGACCTCTGATCAGATGAAAGTACATCTCCAATAGGCTAAAGCACATCAAAATTATAGTATATACTATTCATCATCATCGAGTGATTTTAACAAATTGAAAAATTTATAGAATGAAAAATTTATTATTAAAGGAAGCATTTTGATAGAGGTCGACAAGAATGACTTGTACTGGCCGGATAACGAGGGGGAGATGAATGATAGATTCATCACTCCCTATAACTACATTAATGTGTTGAGGATGTTTTGTGATATCACGTATATAAATAATTATTTCGGGGTAACATATTATGCAGCGATAAAGTTTGATATATGTACATATGGATACTTAAACTTCGCCTTTTATATTAGGAATGGAAAAATTTAATACATAAATTATCACAAATTGGAGGACCATCGGATGCAAATGCATATGACCAAACAATGCATCGGATACTATTAAATAAAACCATTTATTAAGAGGTAAAGAATTCATATTCGATATCACATGTCAAATAAAAAGCGTGCCATCAAAAATTAAGATAGTTTAAAGGATTCATTATTATCAACAGACTCATTGTCAGATGATAATTGTGATTTAGATAAATTTTTAGATATACAAAACTGTTTGAAATGTCGTCGTTTAGAAATTACTGCACCGGTTAATGAACAACATAAAGGAAATATAAAGGAGAAAATTTCAGAAATATTTAAAGAAATAGAAAAATATGCCTCATCATCTATGGTGAAGATACAAGAAGCTATTCGACATTATCCCGAGGAAGTACAATATATCGCTAATTTGCTATCAGTGTTGACTCCTAACAGGTAAGCGTGGAACGCTTATATTTAGCTTTAAAAATTATAAAATCAGATTTACGGGATTCTATTAATCAGGGTTTGTTATAGGCAATTCTGTTTTTACGAACCAATTTGTAATGATTTACTTTCATAAAAAGTTGTCTTTAAAAACAAATAAATATTTAGATGATTGGATAACATTAAGTTTTGTTATTTTTAGTGCATATAAAAACATAATATGAATTACGATAAATAAATAAATTTTATTAATTGTTATACATTTATATATTTTTGTACCTCGAAAGTTAATTATTAGGTCTTTTTTTCTTTTTTTACGCTTCTGTTTAATATAAATTACTGAAAAAATAACCGACAGTATATTTATAAATTGACATAAAAAGGAGTTGGAGTCTGACATTTTAAAAGTATAGGAGTTGGAGTCGGACAATTTTAGTCCGACTCCGCAGCCCTGATTATCACAGCAATCGACTATGCGAATAGCGATGAATGATGAAATCTATATCAAAAGAAATATATCTTTTAAAATATTTATAGATGTAGAACGGGTGTTGAGCCCCCCTCTGCATCTCTGATTTTCAATTGATACTCGTTGACTTTAATCTACTTAACAAAAATATTACAATATATAATACGATGATATCTCTTACAAAAGATCAGGTAAGTGCAATAGACAACTTGAATAAAAACTTGTTCTCATTTTCCCTTTTAAATACTGAAAAATGGGCAACAACAAATGCGACAAATTTCATAGAAAACAAACAATTTACAGAGAGCGGGTTTTGGATAGCTAATGCACTGTGACAACTGTATAACAACTGCCCCATTGAGACTGATGTAAGATAAATCATCTGTGATATTACAAATAAGAAATCATATAAAAAAATGAAAAAGTTAGAAAAAGAAACAAAAGCTCAAGACAGTCAAAAGATTTGGGAGAGTGACTAAATTAATCGAACTAAATAATCTTTTGAGCTCTGAAGAACTTGAATGTATCTTGTCAAATTACATTTTGCAGACAAGAACAAAGTCGGCTTAACAAATTCCCTGTGGTAAAAAATTAAATTATAAATTAAATTAAATTAAATTAGTTAATTATAATTAAATTAAATTATAATTAAATTATAAAATTATAGGTATAAAAAAGGATCAAAATTTGCGGAATAATTTCAAAATTTATCCAAAGAAAGCTATTGAAATAATTCTGAACGATATCAACGTGGAAAGTGAACTCTCTCTGGGGTGCTTAAACTAGTATGGACAATCTAAGACGAGTGAACCGCCAACGACCAACTGGGACAATTCTCCAAACATCAAACGTGATCCAAAATTCAAGTTTAGACAAGTTACAACAGAATAAGTGGAAAAAATTCTTAAAAATACAAAAAAAACTAGTCCGGGTATCTCTAACACCAACTTTAGTTTTAGGTTCTTAATCATTGGAGTCAATACAATAGTATTGTTAATTCCATCGGACATTTGACCAAACCATATGACAAAACTGATTCTTCAGGCTAGAAGGTATCTAGCAGTTCTTCTAACGAATAGTTCAACTGTTCCGACCAAACAATAACCACGCCGATCTCGGATGATAAATAATCCACTGTACATTTTTGAGATTTCAACATGTAAATCCTTTGAGTAAGAACACTCCCAATTTTCATTTCGAAAGCGGTTGTGATTCTATATCGTTCCTTGGTGCATATTTTTGATATTTATGTCTAATGGGTTCATCCATTTGATAAGGTTTTACATAGGTATCTGATACATGTTGACATGACAGATTTAAGGAATGAATAATCCCGGTAGAAAATATGAACCATAACATAGAAAAATTCAATTCCATTTATAAAGATAATGAAAATCTGTAAGCAGCATTACATTATGTAAAAAAAGAGATCTTTGATTTTTAACTTTATTTTGATTGCAAATTGAAAATCTCAAATTCTATTTGCGAAATATGCTGCAAAACTGCAATTGATGATGATTGATCTGTAGACTCCCAATAAGTGTACCAGTACAATTGGTTGTAAGTATTAAGTTGTACTTTTAAGATTATATTTGTCTTTTGTTAGAGTTGATTCAACAGAATAGGAACTTTTGAATTTCTTAAGAAATTTGGATGCAAAGAAATGTAACTAATTACTACAGAATATCCTGAAAATTTGAATTGTAACTGTAAATAAATACAATTTTATTATTATCGATCTTTGATTTTATTGAAAGAAATTGCATTAGTAATTTTTTAATCTAATTTTATTCGTGATCAATGAGTGATGAAACGAGTGACGCTAACATCTATTGTAATGGGGAGAATAATTATTAATTTAATTATCATCAATTCATTGAATTTGTTATTGGTTTGATCGCCCTTTTTTGCAATCAATCACTAATAATATATTCAAATTATCTGTAACATAAACGGTCTATCTATCCACCACAATAAATGGGCTTTCTCAAGGTTAAAAAAGAAATAAAATGTTTTGATTAATTATTGCTTCATCAATGAAACTTTGAATCAGAGAAGAAATCAAGAGAAAAGTTCATCGCACATTAAGAGAAATGATCGGTAAGTCAGAAACGTTACTACCAAGTTCTAATGAATTGAGAACAGTTAATAAACCAATTTGTCCATAAATAAGTGAATAAAATCGAAAATGAAAACATGCTCTTTATATAGATCTATATACACCAAAATTATAAGCAAGCACCATGAAAAATGAAGGCAAGCTTTTCAAAAAAATTTTAACACACACAGAGACCACAACAAAAAGGAGAAATTGTTGCTAACCTTCTTAGATTTAAATACTATAGAATGAACAATCTAACCAAAATATTACAAATAACGGATGACTGGGTAACATTAACATCGCAATCGACTATGGATATTGTCATGTGCCCACTGTGCATTTCTGATTTTCAGTGGATACTGTTCGATTTTAATATAATTAATAATACTAGTACTATATATAACCTTTATAGAAACTCTAAAAAAGATCAAAAAATAGCGATTGATAACTTTAACAGAAATCTTCTATCATTCTTCCGCATTACGGAAAAGACTGGAAAATAACAACTCCATCTGACTTTCAAGAAACAAAACAGTTCACAGTTCAAATGGTTTCTTGATTGCCAATGCGCTGTGGCAACGGTACAACGACTACCCCCGGAAAATGGTGTGCTCGAAATCATCTGTGACATTACTAATTCGAAACACACTACGTAAATAAAACAGTGAAAAACTAACAAAAATCCAAGACGAAAAGGCAAAAAGATTTCATAAAATGACCGATTAAACCGAATTCCAGAAGGAAAAATATTCGAGAAACGTAAAGAATCGGAATATGATTGTGTAAAATTGTTAATGAAAGGAGCGATAGGAAAAGATTAAAAATTGGAGGACGATGTTAAAGAAATGTACATCGATCAAGTATAAAATGTTTCTAAAATAGATAAAAAAAACTGCTGATGGATGCGGTATCGATTGAAACGATTAAATTTGATCATGAAACAGAATCATTAGATGTTGATCCAAATTCATGGTTAATAGTAGACCGAGAACCGATAAACTTATTTGATCCATTAAAAGAAAAGAATTTCAGTGACAAAATGGATGACATTTTGGCGATTGATAAAGGGAATTTATGCATAGGTGTTTCGGTCATGTTTGAAGGAATAGTAGGTGTAGATAAAATTGGTCTATCTTTAGAAGGTTTACAATTGGTGAAACAATTATCTTGTTGGTAGAATCGTAATCAAGAACCATTTCAAAATTGGAAGTTCAGGAAAATAATTACGGAAAGAAAGACCGACGCGAAGAAAATGATGACGGCGAAAGATGAAATGGTTTCCGGGTTCAGATAGCAGAACGAGAATGGTTTTGGTGAGGATTTGCGAAATGGAGGTCCTTCGATATGTGGGACGAATTTGCCCACTGGAAGTGCATGAATGATGTGAAAAAAATTAAAATTGTTTGCATGTTGTTTGATTGTTTAATTGTTTAATTTATTTGACTGTTGCATGTTTGTTTCATTTATTTGAACTGGTTACTGTTCATTGGAAAATATGAATGATGTTAAGATCAGAAATTAAGAAGCGTGCTTGTTGTTTGATTAATAAAATTTTGAATGAATATGAGTAATGATTGTTCTGATCATGATTGATCAGAAGGGGGAATATGTCCGCTGAGCGAATTGAGTTACAAAACTTACGAAAACCAGTCCACATTGTCTCAACTGTCACAATCTAGAGGGTCAATGTTACCATATCCATAATGATGACATTGGAGACCGATGCGTATGCTCTCTGTGACTGTCCAGCGAATCTTTGAATCTCAACTTTCAATTAAAGATGCAAATTTTTAAAGTAAACACATAAAATAGGGACTGACGTTCAAATTAAGTAAGGTTATTACGGCAGAGGTGACTGCGATCCTAAAAGAAACAAAAGGAACCTGTCCGGATGTTTGCTGAAGATATGTATAAATTAATTTTTAATTAAAAAGAAAGAAATGCATTTTATTCGTCAATTTAATCGAACGTCAATATAGCTGATTCGACTTCTTTCAACAAAAAATTCAATTTGATATAATTTAAGAAAATCGATAATTATTTCTAAGAAATCGATCGAATTTCATGATTGTTTTTGTTTAAATCGATTAAATAAATTGTTTCGATGCATTTTTTGTTTGGATTTGAATTGAAGTCCCCATTATGTTTTTAATTAATTTGAAATGTAATAAAGATTTTCAGCAATTGAGTTTTTTTAATGTTGAAAAAAGCACAGGGGTCTAAAACATCACGTATGCAGGTATTGTTATACCTTAGATATTTTCTGTGATTTAAATAAATCTCTTGAAATTTTTTTCCATAATAAATTAAACAAAAGATTTTTTAATGAATTTTTTGCAGAATTTTTTTAAATACGATTACAAAATTTCTTTCTAGCAAAAAATTTACTTCACTTTACAAAATAATTATCGATATGAACTCGAATATTGAAATATATGAATTGATCTATTCTGAATTATACAATATTTTTAAAATAACAATTTTAAAATTTATTTTTTTTTAAGAAATCAAACTTAATTATAACTCTGAGTTGGAGTCAGATGACGACGGTTGGGAAACAGCAATAAACAGGGAAAAAATAGGCTCCTTTTTAAAAAAAAATGATGAAAAACGAAATGCGGGAAAAAAAGTTAGAAAATTTTTAAAAAAAGAATTAAAATTAATAATTTTAATAAACTGAATTTGTTTAAAAAAGATCAAAATTCAGAATTAAAAATAAGCGAAAAAAAATTCCCTCGCGGTAACCCTTCGGGTTCCCGCTCGGCAGAACGCCAAAATAATTGCTCGGGGGCTGCTGAAACTTGTGATAAGCCTGATGATAAGACTAACTTATTAGAGTCAGAGAAAATAACTGATTGGCATAAAGTTCGTGATGAAGATTACCCAGGTCACACGAATGATGAAGTGAATTTAACCCCCCCAGCTTCTGATAACACCGCTGTTAAGCCACTTCTTTTCTTACCCCCAGTTCTAGCTGCAGACTTTTCATCTCGCGCCGACTTTGGTCATGCCTGTGATATTCTTATCGATATCATTAAACGTCACTCCACTGCGGTAACTACCTTGGTTAGGGCAGAACGCATCAATATGGTCGACAGGCTTTCTAAAGAAACGAATATTAGGAAAAGACATCGCTTGATCTGTAATCTTCACTCTTTAGCTGAAAATGTGAACTGCACTGCCAATCTTGATAGAGATTTCTTGGACAGGCTCTTCCGAATGGCTTTTGAACTAAAACTCCCTACACCTCCGGAATGGAAAGAAGCACTCCTTACTCCAAGAG
>MQRK01251492.1:0-16418 GCA_001938485.1 Girardia tigrina | reverse complement strand
ATATATATATATATATATATATATATATATATATATATATATATATTATCAATATTATCATAATAATTATTAAAACAGTTACAAAAATCTTTTTATTATTATTGTAAAAATTATTTTTATTTAGTAATTACGTTTATTATTATTATTATTATTGTTTAATAATATTATTATAATTAATAAATATTTTTAGCATTTAATTTTTATTGATATTAAAATTTCATTTTACAATTATTTATTATTATTATTATTATTATTATTTTTATTGTAAAATATTTTTTTATTATTATTAATATTATTATTAATTAATATTATTATTATTATTAATACTATTATCATTATTATTTATTAGCTTCTTAAAAAAAATATTATTCATAGTTATACAATTATTACCATTATTATAAGTATGTTCCAACAACCAAAACTTGGCACAGCCAGTGCACATTGTTCGCACATTTTCCAATGTCAAAACTTTTTTTTTATCTTCAGGTTTCATCACACAAATATCGCATATATTTTCTTTGTGGTTCATATTGAGCTTTTTCAGTCTATTCTTCAATAATAAGAAATAAAAGACATTGATTAAATAAAATTTTACTTTTCGTTACCTTTGGCTGGATAAAATGTGATTCAAATATATTCTAAAATAATAATTTACATAAAAAGTGTATCAATAAGTGCTAATAATTTCAATACAATAATAATACAATGAATTTTTCTTACATTTTTAATCGGTAGTTTATTCCGATTTGTGGGAAGAGTTGAAAATAAATTTTTAGATTTTCAACTGAATATGTATTCATTGTTTTCCATCGTGGAGTATTGTTTATTGATAAAAGGATATTGGATATTTTCTATTGAATAATCCTTGTTTCATTTAGTTTTATATTGTTTAGTTGTCTTATCTCGACAGTGTCTCTATCTCTCACTCCACAATTAACCATTGTTCGTAATAATTACCCGATAACGCAATGTCGCCATAACATACATCCACATGGTCGATATCCTCCTCGATACCCAATCGAGAGAGAATGATTCTCTTTAATGTCTCAATTGTTTCCAATTGCTTCTATTATTATTACTATTTCTTCTTCTTATTATTATTATTAGTATTATTTTTAATAATTATTATTTATTTTAATTGCAATCCTCTATTAATATTTATTATTATTATTATTACTATTATTGTGATTTATTCTTAAAATTATATCTTTAGTGATTTATATATTTTGTTTTAATGGACGATCACAAATTCGCGATTTCCTTCACGGGGTTTTGTTTTAACAGTATAACGTTTTTGGAAAATCTCTTTTAGCTTTTATATTTTGAAAAGGTGTAATGATTACTTATTAATATTAATATTATTATTGTTTGACTGTCGTCTGAATATCGAGGACGATATTTTTCCATTAGGGGGAGATTTGTTAGGGTTTCGAAAAATACATGTGAACACTTTTGATAAAATTTTATAAAGGAAAATTTTTAAATAATTCTTTTAGTAAAATTATTAATTTCAAACAAAATAATATTTAGTTTAACAAAACTTGGAATTAAAAATTATAAATATTTGTTTTACTTCATCAATAATTATAAATATTTTAGTCTTTGTTTTACTCCATCAATTTTCAAGGCTGATGAAAACTGCTATATAAACAGCAGCAAATTTAGTTTTAGTTTGCCCATAAATATCTGCAAGAAATTTACTCAAAGAAGAAGTATCTGTAACAATTAATGTAAATACAAAAATTATTTTATTTTTATTTTATTCTTTTAAAATATTTTTAAACCATAAGTTAAACCTTATATTTATATTGTTAAACCCTGTATGGGAGAAAAAGGTTTATTCTAAAAAGTACAATATCGTTCGTTTTGGGAGATTCACAGTTTTTATTGTAATCTATTAACTCGTACGAAATATTTTTTGTGTTTGTATTCTGTCATCAAGAATTGAATTATTATTATTATTTTTGACTTGTTAATTTTGGTTATTTGAAATAAAGTTTCATAAAAGAATTTGTGTTCATTATTCATATATTTATGTTGGAAGTCCCTTCTGATTAATTGGAGTCAGATCAAAGATTTCAGATTAAAGATTATTGATTAAAGAATAAAGAATAGAGATTTACGATTAAAGATTAAGATTTAAGATTTGTGTTTTAAAAAGTGAATAGTTAAATTAAAGATAAAGATCATGACTGTCCAGATATTAATACACGTCGTGGTATAAATGATAAAATTAAAAATATAATTGAAAAACTTTTTAATGATGGCCTTAAAAACAAAAGAAAATTATTCGAGCTTTACAATCAAAAGCAGTAAAAATACCTACAACTGTTCAATTAAAAAATTTTCTCAGTCAAATTAAAAATAAAAAATATGATGAAAATACAATAAGTCTTGGTGAATTGGAACAATGGTGTATTGCAAACTTAAATGTTCCAGCAATAGAAGATCAACCATTTGTTGTATCTTATAAGATAATATATGGAGATGAGGACGTTGATATTGAAGACAACAATGAAACCATATTTCGTTTATTTATTTCAACGATAAGATTATTGACGATTGCATCTGAATCCAGGCACGTTCATGCTGACGCAACATACAAATTAATATTGCAAGGGTTTCCAGTACTGATTGTGGGAACAACAGATTTAAATTAGTGTTTCATCCTTTTGGTTTATCGATATGCACAAATGAAAAAACAAAAGATTTTGAATTTATATTCCAAAGTATTCAAGAGGGATTAAAAAAGATTAATAAGCAATTATTCAAGCCTAGGGAATTAGTTTCTGATGCCTCAGACGCAAAAAAAAACAATATTTATCAATGTATTTGGCAACAATGATATCATTATGTGTTGGGCACATATGAAAAGGAATGTGGTAAAGCGTATATATCAAATTGATGATAGAACTGTTCAAAGTGAAATAATAGATGATATTGAATCATTTCAACTTTGCAGTTCAAAGGAATTATTTGAAATTGCTTCTTTGTTATTTATGAAAATTTGGAACAATAAAAAGCAAAAAAAACAATCTATTTTGGATTTTATTTTGTATTTTGACAATGAATGGCTGAAAAAATAGTGGTTGGTACGAAGGAATGCAGAATTATATACCAAGCACTAATAACGCACTTGAAGCTAAAAATAAAGCAATCAAAGATGATGGAACCTATAGAGAAATGCTTGTGTTATCCAGATTCTTAGTTATTTCTATTAATATTGTGAATGATTGGTCAACCTAACGTGATACAACAAAGCCTACTTCTAAGATTTTTGCAAAGCAACCGACTATCAACTTACAGTTATGGACATCTGCTTATCAGTGGGTAAAACTGAAAAAAAGATATCACATGTGTTAAGAATGATGAAACAAAAATATACCATATACTAGCTAGTGATTTAGAGTCAATTTCTCAAAATGATCTGAATAAGTTTATCAACAAAAGATGGACAAGTTTTAATCAATTCAAAAGGTCGTTCAATTTTTGGTGTGTGATAATTCGTGATACTGACTGGCAAACATCTACCTGCAATTGTCCCGCGTTTTTAAAAACTTCTTATGCAAACATGTTGTAGGTTGAATAAGTTTATCAACAAAAGATGGACAAGTTTTAATCAATTCAAAAGGTCGTTCAATTTTTGGTGTGTGATAATTCGTGATACTGACTGGCAAACATCTACCCGCAATTGTCCCGCGTTTTTAAAAACTTCTTATGCAAACATGTTGTAGGTGTCCATTACGTTTAAAACTTTGCAAACCGCCACCGGCAGCAAAAAAAGTACCAATTGGAGAGAATAGAAAGCGTGGTAGGTAAGTAAAAGCAAAGAAATCTTTAGTAATTCAATGAATTATTTTTTGCTGTCAAATAAATTGTTTTACTTACATTTTCCTTTAAGTTTACTGATTGGGGTAAACCAATTTACTGATAATATTTTTATAATTTACTGATCATTTATTCATTTTTACTGATCATTTATTCATTTATTTTTTTAATTACTGATATTTTTTAAAATTATTTACTGACCAATTCAACCATTTTACTGATCAATTAATAATATCCTATATTTAATTGTGTCCAAAATAGAATTATAAATTCTTATACTCCTTTGATTTTTACTATCTGTAACTATTTCTTTATCCCTTTCTTTATCTTCCTTTTTATTTTTTTTATAAATTTATCTGCTCTTTCTTTATTATATTCTCCTAACATTTTTACAGATTCATTTAATCCTTTCGATGCTATATCAAATTCATTTTTATAATATTATTTTTCTTTTTCCTCTTGGCATGCTCTATCTAATGTTAATTTATATACTTTTTTACCCTTAATGCTACTTCATTTGTAATAATATTATCTTTTAAAAAATTCTCGCCTATAACCTCTTTTGTTTTTAAATTCATTGATTTTTTCATTCATGTTGTTTTTCCATACATCTTTTCTTTATTTGTTTATCTTTTTTACATTCTTTTTTTTAATTTTCAATTTCTATTTTTTTAAAATCAATTTTTTTCTTTTAACTTATCTTCGATTTTTTATTCTTCATCTCCAGTTGATTCATCAGAAAATATTTTTTTCATTATAATAAATTTCATTATTTTCAAGTGTTGTTTTCCCTTTACCAATAATATTTTCCTTTTTTATTTTTTTCTTATCATGTTTTTCTTCAATTTTCTTATCTTTATTTTCTTGTTTTTCTTCAACTTCTTCAACTTTCTTTCTTCTTTTTCTCTTAGATGAGAAGAGGAATTTCATATCTGTATAAAGAAGGAATATTTAAATCCCTTAACCCTTAAACACCGGATAAAAAAAATTACGTTGGCTTCTTCAGGGGACGAATCGGACCCAGTTGAAATCCTACAGTTATTGGATTGATTTTTTCACTCTTATAATTGAGATTAATTAAATTTAATATTCTAATTCTGTAAATGAAAAACATTTTCTGAAGTTATGTTATAAAAGTGTAAAAATTCAGTTCAAACTTTAAAAATTCGTAATAATAAAATTATGCTCATTATGTTATGCTGAATAAATAATCATTAAAATCAACAATTTTCATATTTATAATTTTTATATATTAATAGTCATCGTTGATTTATGTTGTATTTATCGTTGTTTTATGTTTTCATTCAACCGAGAATCCTGTGATTATTTTGTATTTATACCCATTACAACTATTGAACTTTAGTCATGAACATTTATTGAAGGCAGCAATTTTTTAAATAAAACTCAATAAATACATCTTTCAGTCATAATGTATTTGAATATATCATTCTCATTCTCGAATTAAAGGATTAATGCATCATTGTTGTAATATGCTATTATTTTATGCGTAGGTCAGTTTATATTAGTGTCAACTGACTGTAATTTACTGAAAGTATCTCACTTTTATTGCATATTATTAAGTGTTGCTCATATTAAAACTATAAATTTTTTTTTAAATGTCAAGAATAATCCAGGAGTATAATTTAAGAAACAAAGTTGTAAAGAGTTATGAAGATGATGAGTAATACGTACGCCTATTGTAGTGCCATACTTATTTTTGTATATTTTATTTTGGATTTTATTTTTTTTGTTGTATGGCGTGTGTTATTATTATTATTTATTTTTTTTGGCTTAATTAATCCAGTTCTTCAACATCTGATGGCGTGCTAACTCATTTATTTTATTGCATTAAATTATGTAATAGTTGTATGATTTATTCTAAGCAACTTATAAATAACGTTAAAATTTTATTTGGGTACAACTTTCCTCATTTATACTACGAATGTTTTGCAAATTGTTGAAAAGATTCAAATTGGAACACATGATTCAGAAAATACAAGTAAGACATTAAAATGCCAAAACATAGATTCTTCTGAATATGTGTTTCGGCGTGATATAAGTTTTATGTACGTCAATAACTGTGGCTCAAGTTATAGAATGCTTCCTGCAGATTATAATCATAAATTATGCACGGGAAGACTAAATAAACCCATTTGTCAAGAATGCTTAAATGATAATTATATTTGTTTTCCATCGATGACATCTGAAGATACTTCACCTGTTTCCTCGAAAAAAAAGATAAGCGAAGAACAAATGCACAGATTGGAAGATGAAAGATATGAAGTTGAAATATTTCAAGACATCAACAAATATGCATTGAAGAATTTAATGGATATTAATAGAAAAATCAATATCAGAAATTAATAATGACAATACAAATTATGATATTACTTACCGACTATTGCTATGTATGTATTTTCTTTTTTATGCTGAATTAAAAGTGTTCTTGTTAATCTTTGTTTTTACTAGACGATATTTGTTTAATTTCTACGATCACTAAATCAGCCTAAGTCAATTTTTTGATATACATTGAGTTAGACTGGTTTAGTTGAGTTAACGACTTTTATTTCTTAGTAAAAATAGTGATTTGATGATACTTCTGAATCACTATTTTTACACCTATTTTTACACCATTGCCAGATCTCTGCAGTGACAAGCACACTACACTATGACGATGTCTTTGCCAATATGTTCTCGAAGCTATTTCTACAGGCCAGCCTCTCTCCCAGTATTTGCACTCTCACCATCAGTCGTGATGCCAAGAAGTTTAGTAACCGACACGTTCAGCATTTGCAATACTTTCTTCCAGCTCTGCAACAATCCATCAGGACCAGATAGATTGGGTTCTACAATGCCAAGGAATACGGTTTTAATTTCTAAATCAGAGGTAGGAATTATTCGTGCCACAAGGAATTTGTTGTCTCTTTGCTGCTTATCAAAACTAACGTCAATTTGTATCGCGAAAGAGCAGCAGCCAGTTAACATTTTGGCAACTCGTGCTAATTCTTCTTCTGCAATTACGCTCAAAATTTCTCGGTACGTAGCAGGGTTGCGATAGTGATAGATGATTGAGGTATCTTCATCTGCCTGCCCAAAATGAGGAAACGGTTGGCTGAAATGTTAGCTGAGTCCGTCGGAATGTAGTTCCTGCTAAAAACCGAGCTGGCCAGCTTCTTGCTGATGATATTTCCAGGATGGAGTCATCAACGCTTAGGTGGATCAGGAAGTCTATCATGGTTGCTTTATGTTTTTTCAGGCAATTCATCCACGGGTGTTTGTCACTTCTCTCATTCCAAAGTTTTGTTTTTTAAGTAGATCTGTGCTGCCTTGTAACCAGTAGAGAGTAGATGACCTTTGACAAGTTCCGAGTATTTTTTTAGTTTACAGGTATACCAGGAGCCACTGAAAAAGAGCCATTTGCCGAAAATTTTGACTTCATGTTCGTAGTCCTAGCAAGAAGAACATTTCATGAATGGTCGTTTCCACCCGGCTGAGATTCAAAAGATTGCGAGCAGTTGTGAGTTGTTGTTAACCATATCCTTTTTAACTTCATTCCTTTATACCACGAACATGATAATGATGTAGCATTCTCACCAGATTCACATGTTTCACCACCAACAGATGACAACGATTCCGAAATATGTTCATTGTGATTAGCTGCTGTGTTCTTTGGATTTGCAACATTTTGGGGAATCTGAAATTGTTGAGGCGCCATCATTACATAACTTTCTGTCTATTCAAGTGGATGTACTGAACATACCATATTACTTAACTCTTCTTTGTTTCCTGGCGATAAACGGAGGATGTTGGTGTCTTTGAGTGACTGTTGTTGCAGACTTCCAGCCTCGTTGCCTTTATTTGCGTTTGAACCACTTTTAGGAAAAATGCCTAGGTAACAAAATGAAGGACACAATGCTCATACGATGGAAGACGCAAAGAAGTTTACGTGTTTTAGACTCTCCGAAACAAATTTCCATCTGTCCAGGGCAGTTAGCTGCTGCAGAGAGTCCGATTACCTTTCTTTTCGTGACTGTTTTCAATTTATTGTGCGAATTTGGAGCTTCATTGGCACTCATTTATTCTTTAAAGCTGTACTGACTGAGCACACTGATTTATTTCGCCTTCAAATACAGACAGACCTTGCAAACACATTTACCTTAGGCTCTCTCACCTCTTTGTATTGCATAATAGCAAACATTGAATCTCGTCATCAATCAGTTATTAAAAAACAAATCTTTCAAACGATTGGCTTTCAAGTCAATGCAAGAAGAAACCTTGTGAAACCACCAAAGGTAGTAGAATATAAAAATGTGAAGAGTCCTTTACACATTAGATTGCTCTTGAACAGACAGAGCATTGAAGAAACTTACATTTATAACATGAAAATTTATAAAACATATTTGAAACAGTTGTTGAAGAGAATGCTCCACTGTTAGATGATCTCGTCACAAAATTACTGAGTCGGATGATTGAGTTATCATTGAATAATAAATGTATTTTTTTATTTCATTAATTAATTGGGTTAAAGTTTTGGAAAATAGAGGGTACTCCGAATTAAAGCAATCACCCCTAAAATTATAAAGTGCTTAATTCAAAGTTGGACTTCTTTTAGGGAAAACACTGTATATTATTGTGTCTTGTGAATGCTAATATTTTTGAAAAATAATTATTTTTTGAAAATGTCACATTAGCGTTTGCAAGACTCAATAATATATATAACACTATTAAAAATAATTATATCTATACGAAACATATTTGTAATTTAAAAACGAATCATATTTTGTGTGGACAATGCTTACGTCAATATTAACTGTTTACAATGTAAAGACAAAAAAAATAAACGGAAAATTGAAAGATCGTTTACTTGGAAATATTACTGACATTTGTTTTGTTTGAAAAATAAAACAGTGTCATTCAAACATCATGCTTCTCTATTAAATATAAATATCACATTTAGAATAACGTGTTTATACTTTTGATGAAATTGTTTTTACAAAAGCAATTTAGTAAGAATAAATTTATTGACATTATTAATTTTCTAGTTATGACTTATAAATTTGAAATAAGCAATATTTAATTTGGTTAAAAGATGTAAATTCCTGTATTTTTCCATTCAAAACTTTAACCGATTAGTTAAAAGAGATGAACTGTCAAGAGAGAATTAAAGCTCAATTTTTAACCAAATATATTGTCTTTTTTCGTGTGTTTAAAGTCTTTTTGAAAATCCGAAAACTTGATGAGATTTAATTTACTAGGGTCAAGAATAAAGAAAACATATTTTAAAGAAGGTTCTAGGTCGTTTAATCACTGGTAATTTCCTAACGGTCATTTCATCATAGATCGTTTCATCATACTCAGATTTAAACTTTGAATTTTACATTTTATTTTAATTCAATAGTTATTTAAATATTCTTTACTAATATATAAATCAAATAAAAATTGAAACAGTTCAAATTATTTAATCCTTAATTGAAGAATACTTATATAATAAAATTAAAATATTCAATGACAACATCTGAGAGAAGAGCGAACGCAGCGTGGCCGCAGCACCCACTGCAGATATTGTGCACTGTTTACACCGCGTCTTTGATGATGCGCTATGGTCTTTAAGTGGGTGTAACGATTCCAGGCAATCAATCTGCCAAAGGGGCTCACCATCAACAGCATATACTAAGCGAACCTGCTCGACAAAGATCTGCGCAAAGCTCTCAAGCACAAACGACGGGGAAAGTTATCATCTATTCCATTATTGCAACAGGACATTGCATGTCCCCATACAGCGAAGTTGACTGCCAGTACCGTACAACGATTGGCCACTTTAGCCTCATCCCTATATTCACCGGACCTCGCGCTGAGTGATTATCACCTTTTCTCGGCATTGAAGAAACGCCCTTCGAGGACATCATTTCGCGAATTTGGATGAAATGAAAACAGCGGAGACACCGTGTATTTTCTTCGATAATGGTATTAGGAAGTTAACACAGAGATGGAAAAGTGTGTGAAACTGAATGGTGATTATATTGAAAAGTTCGATAGCGATTCTGATGAGGATGGATCAATTTTGTTAACTGGAATAAGCTTTTTGAATTTGTTGTTAATTATCAGTCCGCGAACTTTTGGGACACCCCTCGTATAAGACAAAGGACTAAAATTGACAAATAAAATAAAATAGATTTATAAGATGTATTAGATATCCGAATAAACTACACATAATATAACGATAAAGAAAATAAATAATACAAATTATTAAATTCGAAAAATAAAATAAAATAGATTTATAAAATGTATTAAATATCAAAATAAACTACGCATAAAATAAATATAAGAAAACTGAAATAACTACATGGTATCGGTTGAATTCTTCGGCGTCCGTCGGAATGTGCTGTTAATATTCGGAAATGCCTCTTCGTCAACAACTGATGGGGAAAACTTCGCGTCTCTTGAAAAGGTTCGAATAATGATTATCGGTTCTGCTTCTTCGGACTTCAAATCGCGGGTGCCGGTAATATTCTTTATCGAAGTGTTTTAGTTGTGATGTATTCTTCTCGATGTATTCGATTTTTTCTCCACGTTCTGATGAGATTTTGTTAAGAGTTCTGTTTTTTTACTTTAAAAAATTTTCTGTTTGTAATGAAAAAATGTGATATATTTATAATTCCTTGGATATGTGTTTGTCTCTCCTGTAATACTTCCATCGGTCAATCACAAGCCTCCACATGTTCCTGCTATTGGTGGTTTCTAGTTACCCTCCAAGTGTATTGGGGTTAACATTGCTGACAAAAAATCATATGACTTGATTATTCATAATTATTCATGAAAGTCTTTGTCTGTTTTTGAGTCACCACGGGTTTGTTTATTAATTTATTATATTTAATTAATTTCTTTTGTGTTTTCAGGGGTCAATATCTTTGCACGGGATGGGCCGATCTCTTCACGGCCCCACACAGCGATTGCTTTTATTGAGATCTTCACGCAGAGGGTCAGATGGTTGTCTACAAGCAAAGGAAGGCTTGGTAACGGTCTTGTTGTTTTTTGTCGTAATATTTAATTAATTTAAAAATTTAATTAATTTTTAATTCTTCAGGGGTCGAAAACAACCCACAGGACGGTCCGATCTTGGGACGATGCACAGCTATGGATGGGTGTAGACAGGATCTTTCGCTGAGTGTTGATTGAATTCTGCGAAGGGAAAGTGTTGTAATTGTTTTTATTCTTTTGAGATGTTTTCTACTTAATTTATATATTTCTTTAGGAGTTAATATCTTTTCTCGGGGAGATCAGATATTGGCGTACTGGATCGTCACTGATAGCTTTCTTCAAGATCTACACGGAGTGGGTCAGTTGCACAATTTCGCTCGCCAGGTACTTTTGGCATAGCTTTTTCTAATTCTGGTTTATTTGTGTGGTTTTTTTCAGGATGCGAAGGGCGACAGGACTGTCTCGTCGGTAATGAAGGGGTATCAATCGGTGCTGAACTCTTTCAACTACTCTTGATCTGCTACCAGCTGTGATTTTTTTCTGGTTTAATATATGTATTTTGTTATATCTGGTCTCATTTATTTATTGATATATTTGTTTTTTTTTACTATTTAAAATTTTCATTGATAAATAACTGTTATTTGTTCTCTCCAACATTTAATTTTTGGCAAGTTATTTTTGATAAATTACTGACCACAACAAATGATTATGTAAAAATTTGATCGAAAAAAACTTTTTAAGACCCCAAAATGGGACAAAAACGGAAAATTCAGAGTTCCCGAACAATATTAATTGCAAGATATCTACTTAAAAATTATAAGTAGTTTATATTAATTTTTAATGTTTTTTTAATTAAATTTTTTTAAATTTAAAAACTTTGTTGGCAAAGTAGAGATCTGTCTGCATAAATAATGGATATAAAAAATTAAATTTTTTGATTTACTAGTTTTACTATAAATGTTATTCACCATAAAAGTTTAAAATTAATCCTCGTGTTAATAGTTTCAAGGTACAAAATTGCTCAAATATGATTTAAATTTAAATGGCTTTTATTCGATCGGTTTTAAAATTTGGTTTACACTAACAAAAATTAAAAAAATTAATAATTTCATTTTAATAACTAAAATTTTGAAATCTTATGTTTAAAAATTTTTAAGATTTAAAAATTGTAGTTTTAAAATGAAATTATTAATTTTGTTAATTTTTGTTAGTGTAAACCAAATTTTAAAACCGATCGAATAAAAGCCGTTAAAAAAACTATTCAACAATGGTTGAATGATTTTTAAAAAGAAAAGCGGACGTCCTTCGACGATTCATCAAGAAGTGGCAGGCCGTCATTATTAGACGATGAAAAGATTAAAGCAGTCAAAAAAGTGATTGATGAAGCTCCGAATGCGTCTTTGCATTATACTGAAAATGAATTTTCTTTAGGCAAAATTAATTAATTAAATTTTGCGTGAAAAACTTCATTATAAAAAAGTTTTCTCTGTTTGGGTTCCTCACGAACTTTCTGCTGCTAATAAACAACAACGCATTAACACTGCAAAACATATACGCCAAGTAATTTCACAGATAGTTGATGAAGCATATTCCAACATAGCGATCGAGGATGAGACATGGGTCTTTTTCCAAGGTAGAGGAAAGAAAGATCACAAAGTTTGGATTCCTTCTAATGTTGTTCCACCAAAAATTATAAAGCCATCACCAAAGACTGATAAAAAATCTCTTGTTTTCGTAACCTTTACCTGCTACAAACGTTTTAATGTAAAAGCACTGCCATATGGTTCGAAGATTGATTCCGAAGCGTATGTGAACTTTGTTCATGACATCGGTGAAAAATGGCGGAAACTTAGATCTAACAGCATCAAGCTAAAGGAACTTAAGTGGTGGCATGATAATGCAAGACCTCATTCTAGCAAGAATCAACTCTTTTTTTTGAAAGAAGAAAAATTAAAAAAAATTATCAATCGCCCTGTAGTCCAGATTTTAATCTGTGTGACAGATTGTGTTTTCAAAAATGAAGAAAAGTTTTAAAAATCATGTTTTCAAATCACATGAAGAAATTGAAGAAACTTGTAAATTCTTTTAATTCTTTATCAACAGAAACATTAAAAAATCAACTAGATAAACTTTTTAACTATTGTCAGTTGGTTATTAACAACAATGGTGAATATGTTGTTGCTTAAGAAATTTTTAAAATATTTTTTTTAAATAAATTTTTAAATTCGCTGCATCTAATTTTGTTGTTGCTTGATAATATTATTTTTTTGGTAAGTTTCAAATTTTATGCTTTGAAATTTTAACACAGTATTTATGACAGTCTGAATAATATTCAGTCCAAATTTGGTTAAATTTGGTAAAATATTATTTTTTTTTTAAGACCACCTGAGGACTTTTGGGACAGCCTACGTATTATTAAACTTTGAAAATTACTCTAAAGGAACTAAATTTCAAATAAATTACTTGGTTGGATTTTAATTTTCTAATTATTAATTATAATCTTAGTTATTCAGTTAAATTCAGATTTCTCTCCTTAAATATAAGACATTAAATATATAAGACGCATATATATAACACATTGTAATTTACGATTAATTACAATACTAATGAAAGGCTCACCCACAGTCAATTTGAAAATACGTATGATAGTCGGAAATGCCACATCAATATCTAGAATCTAGATGATTCTAATTGCTTCAAGCTGGCTTAAAAAACCAATTAATTAATTATTATTTATAATTTATTACTGAATTAATTTAATGTTTTTTATTAGAATTAGACGGATAATACTAAATAATATTTTATGTCGAATTCTTCAACTTAAAAGATATCAATATTATTATTTCATAATTATTTCTTGAAAACTTATAATTTTCCCATAATATTCATTATTACAGATAAAAATCTAAAATATTCTTTTAAATTTCTTATCCTGTATTCTTACAAATATTGATGTAAATATTTAATTTGGTTACAAAAGCTGAATTTAATTTTTAATTTATATAAAGTTTAATTTAAAGTATTTATGACAAAAAATAAAAAAAAATTTTTAATTATCAAATACAAATCATTTAACTAATTGAAAAACTTTCTGAGAGTCATAATGACTCTAAATGTGATTGTAATAAAAATTCAAACGAAATTTGTCTTAATATGACGACACACGACCACGTGACATAAGTTATCAAGGGACCGGAGACTTTCAATGGGTCAGAAGTAAAATTAGAAGAATTCCTAATAAGCTTTGAGAGATATTCAAAGATTTTGGGATTTAAGGAAGAAAGAAAAGCAATATTAGTTACAGCATTCATGACCCCAGGAGTGATAAACAAATATGAGAAGACACAAGAAGGCAGCTGGGAAACAAGAATGAGAAGTGCATTCTCGAAAGTGAAGAATATTTTAGAGATAATGAAGGAGCTTGTAGAGATTAGAATCTGGGATAAAAATCCATCAGAAGTATTTAAAAAGATTGAAGAACTAGTGGAAAAACTAGTTATGAAAAAACTAGGAAAAAAGGAACTTTCACATGTAGCGTTCACCAACGCCATCGAAGATAGAGAAGTAAGAAGAAAAATGACTCTGAGAAATGTCACAAAAGCAGAAGATATAAAATATATCCAGGAGAAAATTTACAAATTTTAGCTGAAAGACAGGAATAAAAGAGTGAACGCATACACGACAAAGGAAAATAAAGAATGGAAGAAAGTAGAATATAGAACAAGAAGACAGAGACCAAGATACGAAGAGAGAAAGATCGAAGAACCAGGAAGAAATTTTAATGCGAGAAGGATCATATGTCGGACCTGCCATGAAGAAGGACATGTGAGACGGGAATACCCAAATGTTAAATGCAACCATTGTAATAAGAAATGGCATATAAGAACACAAGAAGAGAAGAAACAAAGAATAAAAGAAATGAACGAAAAGAATACACAAACACACAGTACAGAGGTCGGAAGGAATATACGAATAGAATAGACCAAGTAACAGAATTAGAAGACTCCGATGACGAGTGGGAAAGAATATCGGAAAAATTGAATAAAAGAGGAAGTCTAACAAGAAGAGAAAATATTACAAACAAGAAAAATTTCAGAGACGAACAGGGAAACGAGGAGGCACGGTCACAGGGAGAAGTGATCATTGCACTTCACTAAGAAACGAATATATGTGTATGTTTGACTGCATGAATGATTGTTTGTATGATGACGTATGTTGTGTATGGGATGCTGTTGAAAATATTCCTCAGGAAGTGTGTATATTAGATGGTGAAAACGAAATACACAATGACAAATGTGACAGTTTGATCGCAGAAAAAGATGAAGAACCGAGATGAAGAACGCAGAAAAAGATGAAGAAAAAGATGAAGCACAGATATAATGAAAATATCAAAGTTTAAATAGAATACGAAGAACTGAAAGGGAGACCTAGTATAGAATTTAAAATAAAGAATAAAAAGCACGATGTCTATTGGATACGGGAGCACGAGTCAATGTAATTACAGCAGACTTACTCAAAAATATGAAATATGTCAAAATAAAGGAGACAAAAAGACGTATACACTGTGCTAACGTCTCAGAACTAGTAAATTACGGAATAGTACAACTAAAGATTAAGATTGAAAGAATACAGAAAACAGTGGATTTTTTGTGGTAAAAGATTTGGAACCCGAAATGAGTGCAGGAATAGAATTTCTAAATAAATTCAGCATAAAACTAAAGAAAGAAACAGGATACAACGAAGGAGTTCGATAATTTAACTGACGGAGACAGACTTAAAAGAATAAGGAAAATATACGCAGGTAAGATAGATGAACCATTAATGAAATTACTATTCGATTATAAAACGATATTTATGGCGGACAAATGGGATAAAGGTAAGACCACACTAACTAAGCATAAAATTGAAACGCAAGGAGAACCAATATTGGCAAAACCGTACCGACACCAAAAACACTTTGAGGAAAAACTAGATGATATTATCAAGTATTACGAGGAAAATGATATCATTGAAAAATGCAGATCGCCGTTGAATTTCCCACTAGTATGCGTATGGAAAAAAGACAAACAGGATATCCGAGTATGTGTTTATTTTCGACAATTAAATAAAGTCACAATCAGACCAGCATTTCCAATGCCAAATGTAAAAGAAATGCTAAATACATTAAATGGAGTCAAATACTTCAGCACGATCGACTTGGGGAGTGTATATCATCAAGTTTAATTGGAGAACGATTCAAAAATAAAAACTGCATTTTCGACAAAGAACGGCCAATATTGTTTTAAAAGAATGCCATTCGGAATTGCAGCTGCCCCAGTGACATTTCAAGAACTAATGACTAGAGTGTTAGGAGAATTAAACTGGAAAGAAGCAGTTGTATACATAGACGATATTCAAATCTTCTCAAAAGACAAAGAAGAACATTTCAGACGAGTCTAACACATATTTCAAAAGATTTAAGAATCGGGCCTTCGGATAAATCATGAAAAGTGTCAATTCATGGTAGAAAAGACAAAAATTTTAGGATGTCGTGAGCAAAGATAGTGGAGCGGAGAATTGCCAATTTTGACCGAACATTTATTTGCCAGTTTCAATGTATAAAATAAAAAAAA
>MQRK01251485.1:4020-14867 GCA_001938485.1 Girardia tigrina | reverse complement strand
GAAGGAAAAACGGGTGACAATGGTCGCAAATGAACCATTTGAGAAAGTGTACAACTAAAGGAGACTTGGAGAATGAAAAGTATATTGTTGCAATCATCGATCAGTTTAGTAGGCACATATCTTTGACAGCCAAAAAAAATGAAAATTATGTTCAATTTAAGTTCTTAAACGTACTTTTGTATCAGATGTTGCAGAGATCTAATCAGTTGTTGGACGGAATATTTGTATAAAAGGGTACACGAAGGTTATATTTGTACATTATATTATTTGTTTTTTTTTAAGTGAGGTTTTACTCTAGAAATTAATGAAATATAATGTTTTAATGAAATATTTATTTACAGTTATTTTAAATGTTAATTAAATAAAATTATAAGTTAACTAAATTTATAAATTAAAATTTGACAATAAACATTTCATAGGAAATGTTAATTGAAAAAATATCCCTTAACACATTAAGATTTCAAGGTTTATAGAAATGATAATTAATAATTAAATCTTTAATGCGGGAAAGTTCAAACAAAATATTCAAACTATCTTTTTCTATTCTGAAAAACCTGATTCCTTTAAAACAAAAATCTCTAAAATTTCACAAATTATTAAAGAACGTTCCGCTCCACTAAACAAAACAATCAACAGACGGGGCAGTCGATCCGAGCTCAATGAATTGAAACAAATAATAATTCCTTAAATATTATTCAGCTTTGAGAAAATGTTAATTATAAATTTCACTTTAATAATATTTAATGGTAGATAAGAATTTTTCCATAAATTGAAAATGTTAAAAATAATTAATATAATTATATATATAAATAAATAAACGTACATATGCTTATGTGTGTTTAGATACTTGAAAAAAATTGTTTTAAAAGCTTTTTAAAAAGGTTCATTATTAAACATGTTTGGAATTTCATATTCAGCAATTATAATTTAATATTTTTTAGTTTTAATATAAATTTTCAGGAAATGACTTTTTTATTTGCTTTTACTATTTAAGATATTATTGGACAATACTGGCAAAATGTTTTAAAATTTTTATTAGAGATTTTAAGATTTGAAACGGCTTCACTGTTTCCATTATGAATGTTTATTAATGAGTTGTAGTGCTTTATTATAATGATTTTCAGAACTGCTGCCCATAAGATGAATGAAAGCCCTTCTGTAAAACAGAAGAGATTTTATTTTTACAATGATCAAGAACCTTACTCGATCGACTTGATTGGGAATGCTCATTAATCCGGGTTTTGAGATAACGATTTGTCTCTCCAATGTAAGTGTTTTTACAATCTTGACAATTAAATTTATAAGTTAGATTAGCTTGTTATCCACAAATAGCTTTCAATTTATTAAAAAGCAGCTTTGAAATTTGAATTTAATTGAAAGTACTTTGACACTAACTATATTCTTGCAAATACTCTTCTTAAATGCTATTAATCCTTCAGAATCTGGATTTTAAAATCTGTGAACTAAGCCACTTATCAGATAATCTCTAAAACTATCTTTAAAACTTTCAATTATTAAATTATTATTGCTGATGATGAATTACGAAATTACGAAACATGTTCAATAATCATGTTAAATTATCAAATCAGTGTTCACAAGACTTTGTATACGTATAACAATTATTTGATGATTTGATTAACATCAGGGGCTACCAGAAATTCCCATTAAGGGTGGGGGGCAAAAAATAATTTTTAATACATTAATGATTTCAAAAAATATGTATTTAATTGATTTCTTATAAAACGCTGAATAAATACATGAATTTAAATAATGTTATTTTTACATACGAGCATAGGAGTTTGAATTTGAGTCAAATCTTGAAATTAAATTCATTTCATTGTTATTTTTTATAAATTTTAAATATAATTAGAAAATTTTGAAGTAAGCAAATACACCCTTGTATCCCCTTGGTTGCGCTACTGTATTATAACATTACTTTATTGTAAAATAAATTATATTAATTTTAAAAATATTATTTCAATAAAATATTGAATTTTCTTTAAAAAATTACGATTACTATTAGCAACGTCACAATTTACATGAAAACATTTTTTAACAACACAAACACATTCATCTTAACAATAATTTTAGGCCACATTATCTGCGGTAAACATTTTTCTTTAATTAATATATTTTTTGTATATTTATTCGAATTTTTAATTATTGAATGAGATATAACAAATTATAATTTGCAATTTCTCAAAATTTTATTGGGTGAAATACATAAAGTAAATTTTTAAAATAAACATTAGTGTTTAAATTATTTTAAGTTTATTAGGTTAAATTATTTATTCCAAGTATTATTAAAATTTCAAAATATACAACTTTTAATTAATTAGTATTAAGACATTAATCTCACTAAAATAATCTCATTAGATTTAGATAATTAATCAATGACATATCAATCCCATCTGAGTAGGACAGTCACCAATCAGCATTCAGAATTTTCCCTCACATGACGATTTTGTATAATATAATTACTGTGAAAAAATATTTAATTTTTTAATTTCATATTTCAATAAAATATTGAATTTTCTTTATTAAACGGTTTTTTATGAAAATACGTTTACATTTTATCAATTTATCAAGATTATATAAAAAATTTTATTCTTTTTCTGTTGGAAGAAATTTTTAATTTAAGACATAAATACAATGATCAAATTTCTTTCCATTAAGGGAATTTCTCTTGTCATTGGAATTCGGTGTTAATCATAACAATAAAAAATAAATGAGATGAATTTCGTTTCTTAATTAATATAAAACAAAACCAAGAAAATTAGTTATATTTTCCATAATAATTGATAAGTATTTATCGTGTGTTATTTGAGTAATATTGAAAATTTTGAAAGTGAGATAACTTCACAATCAGAGGAATCTGAATCTTTTCACGAGAATCGAAGAAACAGTTTACCAGAGAATTTATTTAGTGTTCTATAGTATCCACAAATATGTTATGATTATACGTGGTGCGTTCAATAAGTACCAGGCCAGATAAAGACAACGAATTCAAAATGAACCACTTTCATTTCACAAAAAGAATCATTTTTCAACATAATGTCAATATGACTCCATATACTTTCTCCAACGAATAATCAACTCAGAAAAAGCATTTTTGAAAACTTTTGATGGGAATTTGTCGAAGAAATAATGCACGACAACATAAAAATCTTCTTTGAATCCAAACTCGAGGCCTCTCAAATACTTTTTTGGGTGTCTGAAAAAGTAAAAGTCGCTCGGGGCCAAATCTTGGCTGTACCTGAGATAATCACCAAGCCTCAGCCATAGTTTTACAAGTATTACAAGTTTGATTGTCCTCAGGACAATCTTTCTCAAAACTATCGTACATTGAAATTCTTCTAATTAATTAATTACCTGAATTCTATTAACAATGAAAATAAATATTAATTATATAACAAATATTTATTACATTTATTTATTTAAAAATTGTAAACATGATTAATCAACTTATTTAAAATTTTACAATCATTATAAATTAAAAATAAATTTGAACATTACATATTTACAGATAACAAGAATTAAAATATTAATCATCCATCTGGGTAGGAGAGACACATTTCTAAATCAACATACACATTCTAACACAAAACATCAAACATTCTAAATATTCCTTACAATTCATTTCATAGTTTTTGGTGTTGTCAGAATATTATTATTATTATATTTTCATTCTTTTTATTAGCTTGCCTTCTATATATATATACGTATCCATGGAATTTTGAAACCTATTTGAAGGCTTTTTACAATCCTTTTTTTCCATACTTTGCACATTTACACATTCTCGATGACAATAAATGAAAAAGTGAAAATTCGATCAAACTAGTAAATCAAAAAAAATTTGCAAAAGACGTTTTACGATTATCCACAAATATTTAAATAGAAATGATTTTGTTTTTTTTCTTAGATGCTTTATAATAAATTAATTATTTTTTTAGTAATTATTTAATTGCAAAAAATTTTTTGTATGAAATTTTTCCTTCTACAAAAGATAACAAAAACATTCTGATGGTCGAGTAGAGTTCTGCCCGTATAAAGAAAGAATGTAAAAATTTTTTGTTTTTCATTCACTAGTTTCTATTATTCCCTATCATATTCCCTTGTATTTAGAATTAGAGCAAAACTGCAATTATGCCCTCCGAACTCCATCAAAATTTTGCATCAGTAAACACAAAAGGACAATCTTAGATGTCAAGAGATGAAACCGGTTTTGCACGTGTTACCTCTAGTATATTTTTTAATTTATTTGACAAGATCTATTTGGAAATTATCTGTAGGTCCAATTGAAAAGATCATCAATAAATATATATGTATCAATAAAGAAAAGCTGAAGGAAAGATTGTACTAAGATTTCAACTTATGTATCCTAAGATTATACTTCCACAATTATTTTTCTGGGTTCGAAAATGATCCTGATTGTTACTGTCTACTTTATTTAACTTTCATTGGGATCAATGTTCAAAATCAGAAAATTTAGATAAGTGTTATCTTAAATTCTTTCCCCATTTCTTTTTTTCTTAAATTTTATATTTTTTGCTTGATTTTTTAAAAGATTTATAAATATTCAATATCTGTATGAGAAGATTTGATGTTTTGTTTGACTTTGAAAAATGTTTTAAAAGAAAATTTTAAAAAAATTAAAAAATTAGTTTGCTTCCATTAACTTAAAAATCAAAAGAAATATTATTTATTTATTAATAATTTTTGAAAAATAATATTAATTAATCATATTATCCATTTACAATCAGAGAGGATGCTCCATAGACAAATTATTTCAGTTGTTTTTATTAAAATGAAAATTAAAAATTTGATCAAATAACATTGATTAAAAGGATTCAATTGACCAATTTGAAAAGCGTATAATTTTCGTTGGAGAGAAAAACAAGAATAAAGATAACTAAGGAAAAG
The DNA here is from genome assembly GCA_001938485.1 of Girardia tigrina. Taxonomy (NCBI): domain Eukaryota; kingdom Metazoa; phylum Platyhelminthes; order Tricladida; family Dugesiidae; genus Girardia; species Girardia tigrina. The sequence continues at coordinate 9,944 of MQRK01251485.1, read as the reverse complement.
AAAATTAATAAAATCATAATTCTGTATTCTTCATTATGTATATGTATAATTCAGAGAATGATTGAAGAGTTGATCACGGAGGGGTAACCATATTTAATCAGACCTCTATTAGAGAGTCTCCCCAACTAATATTAGGAATAATCAATTTACATCAAATACTGGTTGATAAACACAAGTCAATGAAAAATGAATAAATCCAATTTTGCTGATGAGAAGGGGGCGATAAGTTTCGGTATATTGAAAAAAATTTGAACTGATCGAAGTCCATAATAATTAAATTACTATCGCAATTATACTTTACTACATAAATTCAATTTGCATGAGTTCGCTTCTCTGATCAATTTGCAAATCTTTTTTGCTTCCTTCTCCTTCCAAACATTCGTTATCCAGTTTACTTTATCCCTTTCATCTTTACGTTATTCTTTGTATTTCCTTTAATCCATAAATATTTTAAAAAAATATTAAATCATATAAATTATTTATTTTATGTTAAATAAAGAAAAATGAAAAAAGATATTTTTGATTTTAAATTATTTCTAAATTAAATATTATATTTTCAATAAAATCAGAAATTTATTTAAAAGTGTTTAATTAGTTGAAAATAAATGTTTCTATATTAATTATTATTTTTTTGGATTTTTATTTTGTCTTTTAAGATAGGTAACAAAAACCTTTAAATTAATAATATAATAATATTTTTCTTAATAACAATTTACAATATATTATATTATTATTTTTAAAGATAATAAAATTATAATATGTGAACATAATTTCTCTCGTAGCGCATCATTTATTTCTATACAAAAGAACACTTTTCAAATGATTCAAATAAATAATATGGAAAATTTTAATTTTAAATATTAAAATATTTATAATAATTGGATAAAAATATTTCTAATATATTCAATTTTATTTTTAAAATTTTTTAATAATTAGATAATTTTTTTGTTTTTATATTGTCATTTTGTATCATAAATTCTTCTCTAAACAATAAAAAATCAAAATATATGAATTAAAATTATGTAACTATATAACTATATAATTTATAATAACTGACTATGGGAAGGAGAAAACGAAGAGCCTGTATTTTTTCTTTCAGTTAAAAAATAAACCTCTCAGTATTTTTAAAGTAATTTCTGGATTAAAAAAAACAATTTGTTATACAGGGTGCCCAATAGAAAACCAAAGGATTTTATGAAACCAAAGTGTATTTAATTAAACACATGATAAAGACCAACAAATTTGTATTTACATAAATGAAACCAAAAGATTTTGCAACAATGATGACGGACATTTTGAACACCTCAGAACAGAGAGTTTATTTATGTAAATATAATTGTTTACCTTTATCTAGTGTTTAATTAAATACACTTTGGTGTCATAAAAATCCTTTGGTTTTTCTACAGGGCATGCTGCAGTAAATAAATGCGACCCGCTATTTCACCGTATGTACCACAAAGTGTGGAATGTTAAAGTAGGATTGGTATATTGATTGAAATTTCACTCTCTATGATAATTACAAAATATATTATGTCGAAGAAAGAATTATGCAAACGGAGTGCTGTTTAATCTTTTCGTTACTAGGAATATATGAATATATAGATCGATAAACCGAGGAACTTTTTTCAGTTTTACCTATATTTGTGTTCCCCAAACTTTACTAAAAAGCATGTAAAAATAATTTTTGTTTTTTACTTGTTCTTACAGTTTCCAGTCGAGTAAATGTCAACTAAACTTTCTAGACACAAATGCCCTTTATTTGTGCCAGAATGAACTTGGAATAGTCTTTATCAGCGATCTATCATTCATTAAAAATAAATCTAGGGTGAGTATTTTGGATTTTCAGTCTATTGTATTGATTTCTAACAAAGGCTCTATAGGGTCATTTTCTAGTATTGATCCCCTTTGAAAGAAGTTCACTTCTAAATGTTTAAGGACCCAAAATTTTAACTAACATTCCTTGGAAATGGCGAAAAGATATTTTAAAATCTTTAACAAATTTTAAGAAGCAATTTTACACTCATTAGTTTCCATTTTTAGTCAAAAGACTAAAGAATCCACGAAAATTAGAAATTTTTAAATTTTTAAATATAACTTATTAAATAATTGTAAAACTTGAGCTTAGACTAAATTTCTTATCACAAAATCAATGGAAACGTTATAAAACAAATACTCACGTTCAAAGTACAAAAGGATCATTCTCTGACATGCTCATAAAATGCATATCAGATATTTTAGGGACAAATTATCTGGTAAGGAAAAAATATGCCTCAATGACACTTTAGAAATATAAAGAATTTTTGTTTAATTTTTATATATTTTCTCGGAACGAGACAGAGAATATAAAATTTGTTCAAATTTCAATGTAGTGTCTCTGGATGTAAAGCAAGTATTTCCAAATATTTACCATCAAAAATGTCTGTGATTGAAATACAAATTTAAGAAAGTACAGAAGGAAATGTGTATAAAGCACTTAATAAATATTTTTTCATGCTCGTTTTGTCATTGAATTTTTTTAGGTTGAAAATATTATATGGTGAAGCATTAAACCATGAGATTAATTTATTTCTACTATTTTATATTTGTTCGATCTTGTTAAACAGAAAATTAATAATTTAGTTTATCTTTCAAATTCTAAATTCGATTTCGTTAAAAAAAATAATTTAACAAAAAAAAGAACTATAATTTAAGTAAAATATTATATAATTATATATATATATATGTTGAAGTTGTGTTTTTGTTTAAATTGATTACTGTTTTACGATATCTAATTGAAAATGTATAAAGCAATAAAAAATTATTATTGATCAGAATTTGGCTTTCTCGATAATGTTAAAAATTGAAGTTTTATCTAAGGAATTAATGACGGGAAACGCAAAAATGATTTCCCCGTGTTTATCGGACAATAATTATCTATCGAGTACGAACCGCGAGCAAATTATAAAATCATTCGAATTGAAAATTATCGAAATTCATGTTATCTGCGAATGGAGATCCGCTCTCTTTATTGCGAAAAATATTTGATTGTTCGCCGGATCTGTCGGAGAGTTCCGAGATCGAGAAGTTTGCCGCGTTGTTCAAAAGGGGCTCAAAGATGACATGATGGACACGAAAAAAGACTGTATGTAATATATATATATTTAGATAATAATAATTTAAATAAAAATGATAATGAAAATATAAATGATGGTAAGAATAAAAATAATAATAAATTAAATATAAATGGTAATAAAAATAAAAATGGCAATAAAAGAATACAGATAATGTTGCTAACGAATTTCCTCTTTCCTTTTCATCGACAACTAAAACAAAACACTTCCACTGCGCTGCAACCGCAACAATATTATTTATATTCTTATAAGTAAATGATGTTGTCTTTCAGCGGGGCTTTTTTCAGTTTTATTATCGACAATCTTTTCCTGAATTTTTCTGATCAGTGGGTGATTGATTCATCCACAGGTTCCACAAATGATCAAGATTTAATAAAGTTTTCTGTCATAAATGGGTTTTAAAGTTAAATAAGCAACAGAATCGTGAGAAAACATTTGATTTAGAGAAGATGTCGATATTGATTTTATATCCGCGGCTGTTGAATTATTATCATCTTTAGCAGGTGGTGGAAGTATTTGGTTTGTGCTCAAAAGAATCAAATTAAGAATATTTCTGAATATCACACATACTATTTGACAATGCATACGCTCTATTTCAGTTCCAAAAACGTAATAAATTTCAAACAATTTATCATCAAATTAATAAGCATCAATTAGCTTTTCGAAATATTTGAAATCCTCGTTTTCGAAAGCTTCTAGGTATAGATTAATATTACGATACACATAACGAATGTTAGCCAGAAGAGACTTTTAAAAATCATCAGCTTTTATATCATCATTTTCCAGTTTTTTGTCATAGGATATATAGAAATATGGATACAATCGACCCACAGAAAACCATAAATTTATTTTCAAATTTGAAAATCCAAAAATATTTTCATTTTCTCCATTTCTGTCAATTAATTCGAAATCGATATGCTTATTGACATGATAAGTTAATTTATCGTAAAAAGCATCTTTTGGCATTTCTTTAATAACCATTTTCAATTGATAATAATTCAAATCCAACATATTATCAACAAATTCAAATTTGCCAAAATTTTATTTAATTGAAATTAATCGATTTGAAAAATTCTTTTTTTTTGCGCAAATTGTTTTTCTAATTGCAATTCTGATAAAAAATCAACAAAACACACATACACTATTATCATTCAAATTTCTTTTTACAATTTTCCAATTAGACACACACACAATTAAACACACAGACAGTCGTAGATGATTGGCTAATTCAAATTATTTATAAAACCAACATTCGACAACACTATTTCATTCAAACACACTCTATTCACAATCTCTATGGGATTATTCAATTCAAGCGTCAATTGATCGTGAATATTGAACCAGAATCATGAAACCAAATGAAAATGATGGTTTAATCCCAATGTTATATAGATATATATTTTTTTATTTGATTAATTTATTTAAATTACTTTATTTTAATTTATTGATTTTATTTAATTAATAATTTAATTGCTTTATTTACATTTACTTTTAATTTAATACTGTATTGAATTTTTTAATTTCTTTTACTTATTTAATTTAATTTTACGTAATTTCTAAAAAGGATATGTAACATTATGTGTCTATGGAATATAGAATTAAATTGAATGTTTATATTTGATGATCAAATCTCACTCATTGTGCAGCTCATCTCGTCTTTCTTTACAGTAGCACTTCGGTTGAAAGGGTCTGCAGAAGAAAAATACAAACGTGACTCTCTATGTATCTTTGACATTCATAGTGATTGTATATTTAGGAAGCTAAATTGAATAAACTAAGCAATATTTTAAGATTATTATATATTTATGAAACTTGTCTGGAGGTCTAGTCTACTAGATGTTTACAATTATATATTTAAATATACTGAAAATTTTGAAAATCTTTCAAACAATATAATAATATAAAATGTTTGTTATTTAAAAAAAATAGAAAATCAACATTTTTTAATAAAGAAAATTAATGTTTATTAAAAGAAGGAATTGAAAACCCACTAAAATATAAACAAAATTTCATTTATCACTGTTTCAGGATTCTCGGTCGGCAAAAGCAGCAAATTTATCTGAGGTTGATAACAAATCTTTGTGAACTCTTATATTAATTAAAATTTCTGATTAAATCACATTTTGTTTTTGACAGATCATCTTCTGTCGCTATAATAACTGAATATCTTGTGAAAAGAAAATACATTATAAGGAAGATTAATTTACTAAAAACTTTGAATAAAAGGATTAAATATATATTTTAAAACAGACATTAGTATTGTGAGAAGTGGTTGTAACCTCAATATAAGGATTCATTTTTTTAACACCAAAAATTTATTATTATAACAAAAATTCACACATTTAAACAAATTTTTCTGTTAATTTAATTTTCCCGCCATGAATTAATCTATTAAATTTTTCGATTTAATTTCTAAAATTTAGCAAATTTATTAAATAATCTTCACATTTTAACTAAAAATTTATTTCAAAATTTACTTAAACTTTTGCAAATTTATTATATAATTTTCCCATTAAAACTAAAAATTTATTTTCACATTTATTTAAAATTGTTTCATAATTTCTATTAAAATATATAAATTGTTATGACTGTAAAAATATTTTTTATTTATAAAACAAATATTTAATATTTAATGGTTTTCTTATCATTTTTAATTTTAAGATATTTAATAGACACATTAAAAGGATATTTTTTATTTTTTAATAGATATTTAATTTTTTAAGATTTTCTTTTATTATATCATTTTTAATTTTTGAAATATTTTTAAAAAACACATTAAAAACATATTTTATTTTTAAGTACGTATTTGATTTT
>MQRK01251484.1:8497-24584 GCA_001938485.1 Girardia tigrina | reverse complement strand
CTCATTTTTCTTTTCATCATCAATTGGTGGTCTTCCAGATTTTGGGGAATTTAGAACGCTTCCTGTTTCTTCAAACTTTTTGAAGATGCTTCTAATACTTTTTTCGGTTGGAATATTTTCCATTTAAGTCGTTGAAGTTCTCTTCTTACTAAAGTCACTGATTCATGTTTCGCAAATGAAATAACAATTTTTAAACGCTGATTTACATCCATTTTGAATCTTACGCTTAAAAAGAATAAGCTTCAAGATGCCTTTATAATTAAAAAGAAATACAATATAATTCAAAAGTTATTGCAGCTTAAAACCCGGTAGTTACTTTATGATCACACTGAATATAAAGAACATTAAATAATAAACTTACCTAACTAATAAGTTAGAACCTTAATAAACTTTTATATGATTATTCCTTTTGCTTCTTCCATTCTTTTCAATATCAATTTTCAGCCTTTATTTTTAAAATATTTAATAAATTATTAACAGAATACTTGATATACGAAAGGAATATGTTTGATGTATCATTATTGTACTTGTCAATATCAAGTTTAGCAAAAAGAGAGAACCAGGTCATTTAAAAATGAAGTCAAATACATTTTTCATTCTAATGTCTAATGCTTGTTATTTTCTGGTCTAAAGAATGTATCCTAGAACACAATTTTTGTGACAATAAATAAAAATCTTATCGAAGTGATTAAAAATGAGCATAATCATGGAAAGATATAAACGTTTTATTAAAAAACGCAGTGGACTCGGCATATATCGAAGTAGCACTTGTGAAAACAAAATTTTAGTATAGCCATAGCATCATCTTCCATTCCCTAAGCAGTGATATTTACTCGGTACAATAAAATATATTCGTATATTCGATATATCCGTCTTCGATACATACGGAGTGCACTGTATATATACAGGGATGACCATAAGTCGCTTTACCCAGTTTTAATAATAATAAACACAAAATTCTAAATGATTTATAAACAAAAAAAAGATAAAATTTTTTATTTTAATAATTAATTAAAAATTTTTAAAATTATTTAATTTTGTTCATTATTGTTGGTAATATTGGCATGGTACGACAATTAACACTTCAGCAACGAATTTTTATAGTAAAGCAGTGGAACTGCATAACAGAAGCATAACAGAAATTCAAGAACTGTAGCTGCAGCATTTGCAAAAGAGTATCCTAATGACGCTCCTCCATCACGACAATCAATGCATGTTTTGGCTAAAAAGTTTCACGAGACCAGGTCTGTAACTGACAAGAAAAGAAGTGGGCGCCCTAACAATATGAATAAAACTAACAATATTTAAAACTAGGTAAAGCGACTTATGGCCACCCCTGTTTAGTTTATTATATATACGGCTACGTTGTGAGACTAAGAAATTATATAGGATATTTTACACAACTTCCACCATGCATAGTCAAAGCAAGCGTGATTAAAAATATATAAAAAATATATTAAAATAAAACTACATTGTTTTTGTACGACAACATTAAAAGGTTTGTGATTATACAAGTGACCTCTATATTATTTGACCTACATTACCGACTTTTGACAAAATTAAACGACAAAGTTATATCGCAAAATTTGACATCTATCGAAAAGAAGTTACTAATAATTTATTTGACTTTCGCCGGAATGGTAACCAATTTATCTTTCATTTTATTAACAGATAGAATATTGAACCTTAAACTCTTCTCGACTAATCCCTACAAGATATCAAGATCAATTAAATCTATCAAAATGCGTTGTCGCATTGTCCCAAAAATTCACGAAGATGAGACTAAAGAATCCTAAACATAAATGGCTTAATTTTCACATAGGAAACTCTTTCTGCATTGACTGACACATTATCAAGAAAAAACCAAAATGGCATTCCTGAATTTTTTTTCTTTTTCCTAAATGTTAAGTAAAAATTGCTGTACTACGGCATTAATTTTAACAAAAACGTCTTCAAAGTCCATCTATTAAATACCCTTATTTTCTCAGGAGACAAAAGAAGCCTAGATCAAATTGTATGAACTCATGGATCTCATCTTGAATGTTGTCTTCACACCAGATAATTTCCACGCGACAAAATTGCTTTTAGTATGGTTTCCTATACACAATTACTTAAATAATGTGATATTTGTAATATGGGCAACATCAAACCTATTCTAACTAATGACATCTTTACTACAGCAATAACTTGCTTTTCAAACTGAATCTTGACTGGTGCACTCCTAAAATTAAGTTTAGTACGGATAATATTACTTAACAATAAATAGAAATATAAACCTTTATTTTTGAGATCAAATTAAAATATTATTTATTATTCAGGTTATATAAATTACATTTATAACTGTTTTAATTTTACGTAACAATAATAAACATGAAACAATTTTTTTTAGGAAGCGAAAGGATACTGAACTGTTTAGATGTCCTAATATTTTTAGCCCATAAATATCATATAAATTTGACAAAGGATTAATTCACAAAGTTTTAAATTTAAATGAAAATGCAAAGATTTACCGCCCGCGGAAAAATAGTGTTCCTGATTATAATTTCAAAATTTTTGATATTAAAATTAATAAATTTAATTAAAGGCTACCAAATAATAGACAAAATAAAATATTTAAATATCATAAAACAGTATTGATTCTATATAGAAGGTTGTCTCATAAGTTTTGTCGCATACATATATCTATGTTCACTGCAGATATCCTTACATCACATAAATAATTCTTATATATTTCCAATCTCTAATAAAATGTGAATTAGATAAAATAGCATTTGCGATCTACTTATGTCCAATAATTTTGATTTTCTGTTCTAAATGAATTTTTGTTTTAATAAAATAATGGCATTTTCATAAATTTCGATCATTTTCATCATCCTAATGGATTTTAATCGCTCTGATATTCGTAAATTAATTTACTATTGCTGGAAAAGGGATTTAACACCCTCACAGATGACTGACGAAATTAACATGACCCTTGGAGTTAGAAAAGTCTCAAAGAGAACATGTGAAAGGTAGATTTCCAATTTTCGAGAAAACAACTTTAACACAGACGATCAAGTCCGCGAAGGGCGGCCCTCTCTTGACATAGACAAGAAGATAATGGAGTTTCTTACTGAAGACAAGTGTGCAACAACGAGGAACATTGCAGAGGGAATTGATCAGGATAAAACCACGGTGTGCCGGTACTTGAATGCAATGGGATACCGATACCTGGAAAATTGCTGGATGCCACACACTCTGACGCAACAGAACAAGGATGCTCGCAAAAGAATTTGTAAACAGCTATTGGATAGTTATCACCGGAATGATTTCCTGTCTCAAATCATCACCTGCAATGGAATATGGGTGTATTGGAACCACGAAGGTGCTTTCAACAATAGATCATGGAAAAATTGGATGAAAACCCACTTTCAACACTAGCACGAAGACTGACAAACCGAAAGCATCTCGCCTCCATCTTTTGGGACAGTAAAGGACTGCTCTTGTTAGATGTCTTACCACCAAATGATACAATCAATGCGGATGTCTACTGTACTCAACTGTATCGTCTCATTATCGCGGTTCAGCAGAAGCGCAGATGGTTGTTCCCTGGAGGAAACCACAATGTTCATTATCTCCACGATAATACTCGTCCGCATACGGCTGCTAAGACCAAGGACAAGCCGAATGCGCTTGGATTCACCGTACTACCACGTCCACCATACTCCTCCGATCTCTCACTATCTGACTACTATCTATTCTCTCCAATGAAATGTGCACTTAGAGGAAAGAATTATGCCGGTGTCAAGAAAGATCTTCTACATTGGTTTGACAAGAAACCGCGTGATTTTTTCCGAAATGGGATACGCAGCCTCCCTGGACGTTGGCTGAGATTTATTTAGCACAATGGCGACTACTTTTCGCATGTTCATGACTTGGACGATTGATAAATTTTTTTTGTATTTTGGTGTTTTTTTGCGTCAAAACTTATGAGGTGACCCTATATTTAAAATCTAATAACCAATTAACAATAAAATTGAAGATTTTAATTTAATTGAATCTTATCTAAATTACCTTTCTATGATAATGCTGAAGAATTTCAAAAGGTTCATATGAAAGCGGATATCAGCCATGGCCAAAAGTAGAATAATTTTCACCACCTATAAATGTCGTAATTGTTCTTCTAATAAATCCAAAACACCATTGAATAAGAAGGCAAATCTGATTTTTCAATACAAATGTGTTGGATATGCAAATTAATTTTAGCTTTAACTTTATTTAATTTAATTCTATTATTTGACTTCAATAAACAAAAGGTTCATCCAACACGAATAAATGAGAAGTGAACACAGTTTCTTCAATAACTCTGTATTATCCATAAAACAAATTTGCACAGAACTTTGATGAGCTGTTCAAATCTTCAACAAACACACAGTTAGACTTCAGATATTCAATCAATAAAAAACTTGTAGCACAAAGTCAATCAATAAGTTAATACAGACTGAGCACACAGCTCTTCATTACAACAACCACAGTACTTTAATCTGAGCGATACCTGTGCAAAGGTAGAAGTTAACGTACCGTATTCTCCTTTACAGGATACTTGAATCGATAAACTTCGAAAAAAGATTAAAGAGTAAAGAAATAAAAATTATTGTAAATGTTTCAAAGAGCTATTTAAATATTTATTTTTTTTCCAAAATTTTATTGATTTTTAAGGGAGTCTAATCAATTTTTCAATTGTTTAAATAGCTATTTTTCTTTATTTATTAAATTGATTTAGTAAAACAAATTATTAAAATTTAAAAAATATTAATCTAAGTTTTGTTGATACAAATATTATATTGACTAAAAATTTGTACATATTTTCTTTTAAAAAATTATTGGAAAATTTTTCTAGTTAAAATTTAATATATTTTTTCAGAACCCTAACAAACGTCACATGTGTGAATTCTTGTTCATTAGAGAGACAAATAGTCAAATTCTTACTAAAATTACTAAATACACCTATTTGAAAAGAAATAGGTTTATCATTGACCATATTAGCACATGTCTAGGAAGTTTTAGTTTGAATAAAAGGTTTGTCTAATTTTGTTGGAGAACTTCGATGGGGCTTTTGAAGGATGAAATATTTACGTGAGTAAATTCAAGTCCCAAAGTGAAAATTTGGTATAGGAATTTCGAGTTATAAATTCGATAACAACACAATTATTACTACTAATTCTAGATATGTTAAAGAAATGCTTAGTTACTGCGCTGAACTTTAATGGAATTATTTTCCAGCAGTCATTGTTATTACTGAAAAATAGTTTTTGAGAAAGTGTTCTCAAGTAACAACAAAAATACTTGAAGAATCTTTTTTGTCTTTAAATGTAAGCTTAAGAAGTGTATTGCTTACAGTGGAGATGAAATATTTTTTTATTTTTTTAATTTAGCAGTTTTAAATTTTTAATATAAAATATCAGAGCTACCGGAAATTTGATAAGCTCCAGCAGTTTTCGGTCTCTTATCAATCTTTTGTTGGGCAGTGGGGGCAGCAGAAAATATTCGAGTTTTCCTTTGAACATATCCAGGTGGAAAAGGAATCGGAATTTGGAAAGTTGCTGGTTTCAAAAGATTTCTTTCCAATTCTGAATCTTCAATATTTATAATATTTAAAATTTAATTCGAAAATTGTTTGTACTTATTTCTACAATAGGACTCACAGTTTGAATATTATTCAGAACATTAGACCCTGTTCTCGATTTTAGTTCATTGACCAAACCGCCTTCTAAAGGTTGAATCTATTTTATAAAAAAATTAAAATCTATTCTTTCTCAATATTAATTATAATGACAATATTTATAATTATTTTTATATCATTTATACTGAAAAAAAGCAAATAATTACCTCCATTAAGAGGGACATTTTAATCATGACAGAATACGGTAAAACGTTCACTATTATTCTTTCATCAACTTTGCTTTCAAATGATAATCCTTTCTTATTTAAATCTAATTTTTCAACTTTTCTTTTACTAACAACAACGCAAATGCAGTTTGGCGAAGGTAGAGAAGCTTCGGCTAATTTTAGTCCTTCTTTACCTTCTTCATATAAAAATTCTTGGGTATCCAATTCATGAGATTTATCTTCAGTTAGATCTTTGCAAAATATGAATATTTTATTTGAACCTCTGTTTATTGAGTATGGAATTGAAACTCTCCAAGGAATGGACGACTAGAATAAATAAAAGAATTACAAAATAAAAATTCTATTAATGATATTTACAAAACAGTTATGAGATGTTAAATTTAGATATTCATCGCTGTTTTGATAAAAAAAATTATAAATTGTTATTTTCTACTTAATTAATGTGTTTTAAAACTAGTAAAGCAAAAAATTAAATTTTTTATATTCATTCTTTATGCAGGCAGAACTCTCCTTTACCAACAAAGTTTTAATTAAAAAAATAATTAAAAAACACAATAAAAATTAAAATAAACTACTTATAATTTATAAGTAGATCCTTTTCAATTAATATTATTCTCGAACTCCGAATTTTCCGTCTTTTTCCCATTTTGGGATCTTAAAAAGTTTTTTGATCAAATTTTGACATAATGATTTATTGTCATCGAGAATGAGTTAGTGTGCAAAGATTGGAGAAAATTGATTGAGTAAAAAATCTTCAAAAATAGATTTCTAAATTCTATAGATACATACCTAGAAACTAAACTAATATAAAGAATGGAAAAAGGGAAAAAGATTGAATATTGTAAAATCTTAAATTATTTTATTGAATGTTGTTTTTGTTATGCGAAGGGAAAAAAACAAACTACTGCTCGATAAATCGGCAACTGCGAGTGATTGTCGAGAGTTGTTGGAGGATCTAAAATTAGAGATTCAATAGCTGATATTCCAGGTCACGATTGTCGAACGACCGAAAAATATCATGAGAATCATCGATGATATGAAAAGTCGGTCAGTTCGGTTTCATAAAATTACCGTCAAGTTGAATTATGTGCCAAACTGTTTGGTGGAAGGAATTATGTGAAGTGAGTTGAGTGAAAACGATCGCAAACTACTACATCAACGTCTGAGATACATGCGATACGAGCAATGTCTATCAGAGATGTGTGACGGCCTGGAGAGGTGGTTGACTGACAGCTTTTTGTATCGACGTTTGACAAGTAAAAATAATAGTGGAAGATTGAATGGATTGACTATCCCAGTAGTAACTATTACTGGACCGATTCTATCAAACGCTTAACCAGATTCGTCAAGAGGATTAGTGATTTCCATCACAGAACTATCCATCTCATACTTCTCCACAGACATCGTGTCTCGAACAATGTATTTCTCCTCTATGATTGTACGTGTGAACGAGGTTTTAATATATGAGATACAATTAAGAGTTTCAAGAGATTTGAACGACAAGACACCTGGTCCCAGAAATTCCGAGATCGAAATCATTTGCTTTTGAGAATCATATAAAACATTGTTTTGAAATTTGAAAGCAATCACTAAAATTTTATAGATAATATAAGTTCCTTAACTAACACGATTATGAATTTATCTCGAAAAAAATTTGATAATGTAAAAAAAATTTAATAGATTAAAAAAATTTACGAAAAATTTAATATATTAATTTTAGGCGAAATAAAGGAATTAACAAGAATTTTGTTTAAATATGTAAAATATTGTCATTAATAAAAATTTTGGTGTTGAGTTATGAGCATGGAATCTGTTTATAAACGCTACTTACAATCTGATAAAGCCAAATCTCCTGAACAAAAGATGTTTGATAATTCACAATTTTTATTTTGACAGCTTCTATATTTCTAATTAATTTTGTTTTAAATCTTTTTTTATTTCCGAAAAATCAAGTTTCTAAATTTAAAATTTTCTTCAATCTGTCAGGTTTTTTAGGTCGTTTTCAAGTTCAACAGATTATTTTGGTTGCAGTCAAGTCTAGCAAAATCTTAGCATTAAGAACCTTTTTAAAGTACTCCCTACAGGACTAATTGTTCATGAATAAAGGAAAATGTTGATTTTTTGTGAAAGTTATATCACCTAAAAAGAAAACAATTTCTAGTTGCATAAGTAATAAATATATTTGCGATTCAAACCGAAATGAGTTACGTATCTCACGACATTTATGTTTATTTGTATAGGAAAAGAACAGTTCATTTTTGCTAAAACGTAATGATTATTAACTTACATTAAAAGACACATCGAGACCAATAGACTCAATATGAATTGCATTGCTAAGAACTTCATAACCAGAATTAAGGGAGCATAAGAATTCTACAGTATTTTCTAACATAATTGAAAGACTTTCTTGTTCATCTAACGTTCCTTTACAAGCTTGAATAATATAACAAAGATCTTGTTCAAATAATAACCCGCCTGTAATCTGATATCTAAAAATAATGTAAATATGATTCTTTTATGCATTTAAGTTTACTTAAATTTATTCCAGAGTTCCACATTAAGGTCTTCCTCTCTAATCAAATCTTTTCCATTATCCTCTTCTTCTTCGTAATTATACATTTCATTTAATAAATCTTTATCAGTGTTATCCTCTTCCATTTTGTTATCGATTTCGTCAGTGACTGGTGAGGCTTGAATTAAATTCATTTCGTTCATTTGTTCTTCTGTTTCATGTTTTTCTTCGTATTTTTCATAATTAAAATTGATATCTACGATTTTATCGTGTGATTCCTTGATTGTTTTATCCAAATCTCTAATCCGACGTTCTAGCTCTTCAATCATCACTTTGAAAGCAGCGTTTTGTTTGGCTAAGTCATAAATATCTTTTTTTGTAGCATTATTCTCTATTTGCCCATTTCTTTGCTGTCCAGAAGCGGTCGAAGAAGCTAAATAAATTAATTTTTTTGTATATAATATTTTAAAGAATCGTTATATATTTGTAAATCTTAAAATTGATTTATTTTTTTTATTTGTTTCTTTCGTTTGTTATAAATTTAAATAAGAATCGTTAAGGTATTTATTCTGGATTGAGAATTTTGAAATAAATGAAAATTCTGAATTTCAAGTATACATATTGGTGCGGAGAATTGCCGATTTGACCGAACATTTTTGCCAGTTTCAGGAATTCATGAATGAAATATATTTGTCAGTGAAGAAGACTGTCAAACTTTCGCTAATGAACTCGAATTACTCAATAAAACGGAAAGTTTTCCGAAGTTAAAAGTTTTATAATTTTCGGTAACTTACATTATCCGAAACGACTCCTAACAAAGAAATTTTCGATTTTCTCTGAGTTTAGATTTAATGTGGAGGCACTGTTTCCGTCTAGGTGTGGTTTTCTTCTTTACAACATTCATTATCACATTTACAATCCAGATTATATCTAGGGGTTCATCCTTATTGACCTGGCCGTTACCGAAGCCCCTCCTGACCTCAAATCAAACAACTACAACAACAACAATAATAATAGAATTAATTTCATTGACTTTTCAAACTGAGATGTCAATGAATTAGTTATATATTCTCTAATTGAGCGAATCGTTATTGATTAGAAACTATTTAGAAAATTGTTAATAAATAGTCACACCATTATTATCATAATACTTTTAAAATAATATTTTTAACTATATATATATATATATATATATATAATTTTAAGAAATTTTCTTCCAAGTTAAATATTCACTCTCCTTTCTTACACAAGAAATTATCCACTATATTATTTTGCAAATTAATGTCTACTAAAATAATTAATTGAGTTTGCATTATTTTATTCCAATCAAGCAATACAAAAATCTTCATTTTCCAAACTGATAACAATCATAAGAATACAATGCAGTCATTTTTATTTTAATCTAAAATAATTCTTATCCAGTAGATTCTCATCTCATTTTGTGTCAAAAGATATCAATATTTTTATTTTATTTTAGTGAAAGAATATCAAATACTTTTGACTTAAGCTCTTTGCCTTATTATTGTTATTTACTCCGCATATTTCGGTCTGCTTATAAAAAAAACAAGACTCTTCCTGAGAAATCATTTATTTATATAATAACGGCAAATTTTTAATTATTAGCCGAAACAAACTGAATATTAAAACAAATACTTTCATTTGACACATATTCATCATATCATTAAATAATTTAAATTAAAATCGTAGTTAAAAAATAATTTCTAATCAGTTGAATCATTTACATAAGTCTCAAGGACATATATAACTAGTCTTAGATTGTTCATGAGATTATTGAAAGCTCATTAAATTATTTTTTTAATTGATCGGATTGTAAACTTAACAAATGTGAAAATTTCTTCCGAAGAATGAAAGTAACTGTTATCAATTACAGACTTAATGTGAAAGAAGAACCATGGGTTTTATAACTTGAAATAGTGTGTAAGGATTCTATCTAACAATGTTTATGTCACATTTTTACCTTTTCTCTTTACCTTACCTTTTTTCTTAAGCGTCACTATTAATGTCAGTAATTTGTTTCAAATCTTAGATAAACAACCTTTGGTTATAAAAATTTAGCTGTCTCACTATGTCAACATTTTCATCCGTGCAACCACTTCTTGAACGTCGTGATATGATGGAATCTAAGAAACTTTGTAGCCCAACAATTTTGAAGTCTAATATTCAACGTCGTATCATCGTCAATGAGGGTGCTAGTAGAGAATAAACTTTTCTAATTTATTCATGAATAATTTTCCTTTCACATGGGTTTTGAGATTCCATGCAATCATTTAGAAAACTGTTTTTCTTGCAATTTGCATCAATTTTAACCCACTTCCCCTGATGCTATCGAGCTATTATCGCTTATTTGTATTATTATTACTATTATTCTTATAGTTTCTTTTTACTTATAATAAAAAAAATTTAATTTAAAAAAATTGAAAAAATAAAGACACAATTTGTAACAATAAATAATAAATTATAACTATGATTTATAAATTAAAACAGAAACTTTCATAGACGAAAATTTAACGCCCCAGTCATACATGACGGGTCTTTTCCTAGTAATTGATGTTACTTTTCATACACAACCAAAAAACACATTAATAACAAGATTTTTCCGATAGCCAAATATTTTGATTATTTTGTTGGTACGAATTCTTCTTATTCTCCTTTATAGTGTTATTTTATTATATCTTAAATATTATTATTGTAAAGCCTTTCTTTCTTACATGTATTTGATTGTTATTTCTTAAAAAAACTTTTGAATATATTTCCGAATTCAAAATTTTACGATTTCGAAAATAACAATTAAATTTTTCTTTTTTAAATACAAAAATATTAATACTGTAATGTATATAATTAATATTATACCTACACTATTATCATTAATCTTGTTTGTTCGTCTTAATCACATCTAAAGTAAACCTAGTTTTCAAAACCATTTTTGTACTTTGAAGTTTGAATCATTTTAAAATTACTTAATTTTTTTTTATAATTTTGTGAAATATTTCAAAGTTCAAATAATGTTAATGTTAGGAAATTTGTTTGAATAACCATTAATAAAAATAATGTAACTACACTAATTAGAACGATGGCAATTGGTGATAGAATTTCCGAGAGTTGTGACGACTCTAAATGTGAGCTTAATAAATGTTTGTGTAGTAATTGTATCGGTGCTCTTAACATGGTAACACGTAAAATAGTTTTTAAATACTTATTTACATTGTGCATAAAAGTAAGCTATATAAATACACTTTATTTAATTTTTTAAAAAAATTTAAAAATTAACAAAGAAAGTTTAAGTTTTGGAATGTTTTTATAGTATATTTTTATATTTTCTTAAACTTAAATCTTTCTCTTAAATTAAAAAATATTACCAAAAACTATGATTTATTTTAAACAATAATAGTTTTTAAGGACGCCTAAAGCAAAAATAATTTCATTGTAAAATATTTAAAATTATGTTTTATTATTCTTTTGACAGTTGTATCAAACTTAATTAAAACAAACATTTGTTAAGTATGAAAAGATAATTTCAATTTATAAATAAAAAAATATAAAATTATAAATAAATTATTAAAATAAAAAAAATAATAATATGAACTTCTATTTGAAGACGAACGATCGTTTTGGTCCACTGTGTCGACCAATTTTAACAGCTCGGAATTCCAAAATATAATTTTTTGAACGATTTGTCCACATTTTCCCTTCTTCTTCTCCAGTTGTTTCGATAATTCTTTAAATTCCGTTGAAATATTCTCATTATATTTCTTTCCATTTCCTAAAAACTCTCGATAATGTTCGCCATCGAATTTTTGCACTTCTTCAATAGCATTATCCAACATGGTCATGATCCCATCGATTATCGCGTCCATTAGGGCTGTTGAAAAACGTAAATCAAAATATATTTTCTCTAATGAAAGAGAAAAGAAAAGGAACAAAAAATGGAAATAAAATTTATATTTTTTCAATAAATGATGAGTGTTGATAATCTCAACAAAATGTGCACCAAAAGAGACAGAGTGAGAACGTTGTCAATTTGTGAGATAATAGTGATCATCGTCATCCAGCATCATTGTCAATTGAAGAATGACAACAAAACGCAGCTTCACTGAGACTATTGTTGTGAGTTTATCACTGAATGTAGAATCATCGTCTTATAATTTCTGATTTGATGATGAAACAAAAAACTGTTTCTCAAATTGTTTTTCTTTCGCTTTGGATTTTCATTAAATAATTATGTATAAAAATTTTAATTTTAGTATTTTAGAAATATGATTAAATTTTAATATCATTTCAGAACTTTAATCTGTAAAATTAGTAAATTTAATTATTGATTTTTACATAACATAACAAAATTTCGTAATGGAAAATTAATATTTATATCAAATTAAATTTAATATTTATGCCTTATGAATATTTCTAATTTTTTTTCTCTGTGAGCAAAAGTGCCCGGTTGGTACATAAATAAATTCGCCGCATGCATCGACCCCTATAACTTTAAAATATAACTATAAATACATAAACTCTATAAATACTCCATAGAGCTAAAATAGAGCCCATTCATTTACACAAAAATGACGTTTATTTAGCAGTCACATATCGTTTGCTGGTACCCTTTAATTATTTTTAATAAAGAAGCTAACAGACGACACTAAGTATGTCAATGAGCTTCCTTAAACTTGGCGCGTAACTAAAATCTCCCTCCAATAAATAATAACTTTTAGATACTAAATTGTAATTAAACATAATAATCAATAACTCAGAGATAACAATGAATTGGAATAATCATAGAAAAAGAAAGGAGTCAATTGAAGAAGCACTATACACTACTACCTACAAAATGTCTGATAGGAAGATATCGTCTAATGACAAATGAACCGATAATTGTATGAGGTGTTAGAAATCGAATAAAACAAATCGGCCGAGATCTAAGAGGATTGATTCCTAGATGATTGAATGTATTGAGTTTCTTGAAAACGTTTTCGGGTAGATTTGTGAATAAAATTCATTTATTTTTTCAACGTGAAACAGAAAAACACATTTCAATCGATGTTGGAGTTGGATATGGAAATGCATCGAAAATTTATTTTTTTATATTTGTTAGGGATTTAATCTTAAAAAAATATCTTAAATTTATTATTATTTATATCAATCAGATTCGTCATCGCTATTTTATCTCAAAAATTTCCAAGAAATTTTAACGATAATTGAATGACGATCTCTGACAATTTTATTGTTTTTCGTTTTCCTGAATTTAAAATTAAAAAAAATTAGTTAAAAATAAGATTTATTATGCGTTTGTTTAAACGCTCCAAAAATAAGAAATTGTCTTTTTGATATATTGACACGTTTTTGAATTATTAATATTGATTGAAAAAATTTCATTCATTTTTTTAATGTGGTTTGTCATTGAATTGTTAACGGTGTTGGTTTCAAATTTTTGAAATTGGTAACTAGCGATTTTGAATTGTGCATTAAATATGTTGAAATTAAATCGATTCGTTTTCAATTGTCGTTGAACAACACAAAATTATTTTTATCGTCGTTTCTTCTTTTTTGAGAGAAACTTTTCAATTAGAATACATCAGAGTTAATTATGAAGATTAATTCGATTTTAAATAAAAAATTCATGGAATACGTTGAATTTATTGACTCGACATTCATCGATGGGAATCTTGAAGTTCAGTCGGCAAAGAAATTTAAGAACGAAGATATTTTATTTCAATGGGCCCAGTATCAAAGATCTCAATCGCTGCGTTTCTCATATGTTACCATCCGATTGTCGGGGCAACCCTGAGGGTCGGCCAAAAAAATATTTTTAAATCTGAAATTAATATACAAGATTTATATATATGGACAGTAAATATCATTATTAAAAAGTATTGAAAAACATTTGTCCTCTCGATGACCTTTATTATGGCACCGTTTACATTCAATATTCGGACAGTTTCTTCTTACATGTTCCTGTTGTCCACAATCATGGCATTTGATTTGTCTCCTTTTTATAATATGCCCCTCCATTCCACATCCGAAGCATTTACTAGTTTCTCGTTGTCTATTTGTTACTCTCGTATATTGATTTCTCTCCCAGTTTTGATCATTACTATATCTGTTGTTCTCTGTACCCCTGACTTTTGTATGCTTCTTTTCAAATCTATTTTTATTTTGATTCACAGCCTCCTTGTAGCTCCTGGGTTTGTTTTATGTCCCGTTATCTCTCACTAAATTTATCTGATCCTACTTATTCTTAATCTCATGTATCATCTTGATTTTTTCTTTTAATTGTTCTACTCCTTTTACATTATTCATCCGAATTTCTTTCTTGATATCCATGTCATCACAACAGTTCATTAATAACGTTTATGCTTACTTTTGACATGTTATGTTGCATAATTCTTTCTGCTATCTTTTCTACTCTTTCGAAAAAAATCGTCAGGTATATCATTCTTCATCTTAAACCGCAGGCTTTCGAATAATCCTCAAATAGAGAAGATTTCCTGCAAAATGCTTTTCGAAGTCGATTTTTATAACCATTTATCGACTTGTCGACGGTCTTATATTTTCTTTGATGTCTCTGTCCAACAGACGCAAGACAATGATTTTTTTGTTTAGCTTTTGCTACTCCCGCGAATTGGACAAATGTTTCATTCTTCTATGAACGTCTCCACATTGTCCCCTTTCCTGAGTTTTTCAGGTAGTAACTGATTCGTGAAGTTGTCCAAAGCAGCGTTAGTAGCCATGTAAGTAGCGTTTATATGACTTTCATTATTAACAGATTCAATGCTCATAACTCAACACCAAAATTTTTATTAGTGACAATAATTCACACATTTAAACAAATTTCTTCTTAATTAAATATTTCGCCAAAATTTAATCTCTTAAATTTTTCTTCCAATTTAATAAATTTTAAAACTATAAATTAATAAAATAATTTTTAAATTAAAACTAGAAATTTTTATAAAATTTTAGCCTAAAACTAATTAATTTCAATTTACTTTAAGCCTTTCATTAAAAAAATTATTTCTTAAAATAGGATAAAGTTTATTCCGTTTATTATCTATTTTAAAATTTATTTAAAATTATTTCATAACTTTTTTAAATATATCAATTTTTATGATTGCATACATATTTTTATTTTTAAATAAGTATTAAATTTTTTATGGTTTTTGTTTATAATATCATTTTAATTTTAAAACTTATGTATTTATTTACTTCTTTAAACTTTAAAATTAAAAAAAATAATAAACTATTTTGGCGAAATGTAAATTTAAATTAACCTCTCATAGTTATCAAGCAAACGTGATTGAATTTGATAAATTTTTATTCAAAATTTTGATATCAAGTTTAAAAAGACTGATTTATCAGAGATATTTCATTTGAAGAATCATTATTTAAAAAGGTTATGGTCAATCTAAAACATTATCCGAATATACCTATATGTGTACCGAAAATGATCATCTCAAATTTCCCATAGTTCAATTAATTGGACGAATCCGCTCAGTTCAAGAACCTTTATATCCACTGCTTCTTAGTATTTGTTATCCATTTAATATCAAATAACAAATTCCGATTATATGATTTATTAACTATAACAAAATATCAACAATCTAGTATATTTAATGGGGAAAATAGTGATGTTATAATGACTCATATTTTCAAAGCCTTTTCATTGGTTTACAATCT
>MQRK01251483.1:0-17792 GCA_001938485.1 Girardia tigrina | reverse complement strand
AGGTCTTCTGAAAAATAAGTGGTTTATTGGTGAGAAGTCTTTCAAGCTGTCCAGCAATTTGAAGTAATCTATGAAGCTTATCACAGTGGTTGATGTTGATTTCCCGCTTTATATCCATCACATTGAGACGAAGACAGGCCTTAGACGAGAAGAAGAAGATGTTATCTTATTGTGTCACCCAGAATGGGAGATTGTATCGTGTTTACGAGACTTTTAATACGATAGTATGTAATTTTTCGTTCTTCTGAAGACTCTGAACTGCTTACAGATGTACATATATATTAATATGTATTCTAATATTGTATATAAATGTAAACGAATTCAAGAACCTGGTCGAAAAGAGAATTAAGATTAATATTAAATTAATATTAAAAAATAATACTAAAAGTTAATATTAAAAATTAATATTAGATTAATATAAGATTAATATTGCAGAACATAAAATAAATGTAAATGTGATATTAATATTAATAATTTCAAGATTGTGTTAATATTTTGACAGTTATCGGAACACAGTGTCGTGTGAAGCATTGCTAATTAGGTCACGTTTCCCTGGCATCCATGTTCAATTGCCAGTCTCAACAAAGCCTATTGAGAAGTTTTGATTAGTGTGATTCCCTGCTATTGATTACATAATCATCATTTTTGCATTTATTTACTGGTGAATTAAATTATTCATCAGATACCTGAAGACGACGGTTGATCGAAATATATTGTCCATAAATATATTTTAAAATGGGCAAGTTTTGTTTTTAATTTTATTTATTATCAGAATTATTTTTTATATTTATATTTTGTTATATTATTTATTTGTTATATTTTCAAAGAAAAACTTTTAGATTACTACACTAAAATCAGTCATCGACCTTAAAGACATAAGTATATTTGGAGGGACAAATAACTCACAATCGAGTCAAAAAATATTTCTAATTATTAATTATTTTTAATAGTCTGAATAAATTTATAATTTCTAACAATGATGCAAAAAACATCGAAATAAATAATATTTATATTTTGCCTTTAAATTACAACTATTATTTTTATTAGCAGAGTTTATTTACAAATATATATTAAATATAAAAAAAATATTTTTCAATATACATAAAAAACGAATTCAAATAATAAAAGTTTCTTATTGATGATTGTCAAATATAATGTTTCAAATATTGAAATATATAAATAATAAATATATTTATTCTTCATACAGTAAAGAATCCAGGAAGCAGAGCGCAACTAATTAACAATATTATATCATTGAAAATATCTTTCATAAATCGAAAAACAAATATCTCTTTTCTCTTTATTATTAATTTATTTCTTGAAA
Source organism: Girardia tigrina (assembly GCA_001938485.1). Classification (NCBI taxonomy): domain Eukaryota; kingdom Metazoa; phylum Platyhelminthes; order Tricladida; family Dugesiidae; genus Girardia; species Girardia tigrina. The sequence continues at coordinate 16,468 of MQRK01251483.1, read as the reverse complement.
AAAATAATCTTCCTCATTTTTTATTGTCTAAAATAAATATTTATTTGTATTTTATTTTTTGTCTGTTTCATTCATGAGTAATGCATTAAAATTAAATTTTATTATTTTAATATTTTCATTGCGTAACCTGTTTTATTCTTATAATATAATTAAGCAGAATAATATAAAAAATAGTATATTCTTATATTAAAAAATTCAAAAAAACAATTCAAAATGTATAATAATATAATATTTGTATTAAATTAAATGTTAATTAATTAATTAATTGTAATGGTTTTTGCATTTCTAGATTATGAATGAATCTAACTTCATGGCTATTGTTAAAAAATATTACAATAACTTGGCTAGCCGAAGCAAACGTTTGAGCTTTATAGGGTACAACCCTTGTTGTTTGGATTAAATGTTTGTTACTGGAATAGCATTGTGAATCATAGTCTCAAATATTCTGCTTTTTTTGCATTTAAAGTGTCCCAACAGAGAAGTACAAGGACCTGTACTGGAGTAATCAAACACAACTGCTGCTGCGCAAGAAGCTTTCTCATGCTCATATCATGATTGATTATCCAAGAAACAAATTCCTTTGTTATGTTCATTGAACCATAAATATATTATTATCAGTTTTCAGTTTTCTCACGCATTCATCGTCATTTAAAATAGTTTATCCATTTTACAATTTAGTTGACCAAAATATTACAGTCGGAAAGGATCTAATTGAGTCTTCATAAACAGCAATTCACCTATCTTTAATTTTCAAAGAAGTATTGTACTTCAAAAATAAATATTTAATAACAGTACGAAACTTGATATTTTTATTTTCCCAAACACGAAATAAAACAATTTTCTCAAACTACTTTCAAACGATAACTGTACATTAGTGCAATTACTGTTTTATTATTAAATATAACAAAAATAAAACCTCTTACATTCGAGGAACAATCAGATGACATAAGTTACAAATAATTAAAAAAATTATAAAAGTTTCCCCCTTTTATTATTTTATTTTTTCAGATCTTCAAAACCATGTATTGCTATAAACAAATAAAAAAAGGAATATCAAATAAATGCTGAATTGGTTGATTCACATTGATTGAAAATGTTTAACTGACTCATTTACTTTTGTTCCTTCCAGCTGTAAAAAATTGGTCCACTATTCTCCAATACAAATCTCTCAATAAATCCTTTATTAGAGGTTCTTGGAATATCCTCGGAATTATTATTAAGATTTACTTCAGACATCAAAACTTTATTATACAACACAACACAATGTTTAAATCTAATATTTAAACAAACTTATTATTTTTTTGAGAAACAATTTGTTTTATAAATTTTAAACAGATATAAATAAAAATACTTATAAATATTCATATTTGATTTTTTTATATTAATTTTATAAATCAATTTTAAATTACGATAACATTTTAAAATATTTAATCGTGTCGTTTAATTTCATTAAGTTTTACAAATCGTTCCACATATAAAAATTATACATTTTAATTTTTATATTATATTTCAAACTCTCAAAAATTTTTAATTAATAACAATTTAATTAGATCTTTTTATTTTTTAAAACATTACATATTTAATTATATAAAAATTTTAATTTGTACATATTTAATTTAACCTTCTTTCAAAAATTTTCTTAACATTTTTAATTCCTAACATCCTTCATTTGTACACAATTACAGTGCAATAATTAAATGTCCCCTACCATGTATTTTGTTATTTAATTAGCTTGCTATTATCATGTCAGAACTGCGAAGCATTTTTATTACTTGGCTGCATGCCAAATTTCTTTCTTATGTCTTTTTAATAGGTCTATTCGAACAAATAACCAATCCTCCTCTATTAAAAAAGGAAATCTAAGTATTTCATCTTTTAACAAGTTCTCCAATCTTACACGGAAATCGATAAAGCATCACATTCTTGGAAACTTCACTTTTCTTTTTAACAGTAAGAAACGGCTACTAGATCGAATGTTTTTAGATGTTTTAAGTAAATATCTTACTGTGCATTTAAATTGCCGAAAGTTTTGAAAGTACTTGTTAACGCATGTAAAAACACAAGCCTTAAGTTTTGTTGAGCTTGGTAAGCCTCCTTTCTCTTTCAATGGTATTAAGCCTCTAGGCTTATTAGAGGGTTCACCTAAACTAAAGACTGACCAGCATCCCATGGTATGTCTCATATGGGGACTGAATGCTTTAATCTTTTCAGCTTCTCTGTTAGAAACAACTGGTCATAAATTGATGTTCCATGATTTTGCATGCGTCTGACTGTATTTGTGGATTTAATAATTCCCCCTTCCATCTTAATTCCATCTTCCACCGTCTAGATAGTCTGATCCCAATGGTTCTCTTACTTTTTCTATTGAATTTACTTAATGATTAAGATTGAGGTGTTTCAATTCCTATATGACTTTTTGTCTTCTAATTATGTTCATTAAAAGTCTTTTTGTACATTAAATGAACTTTTCTAATATGTCTATTCAGCTCTTTTTTGTTTGACCAACTTCTAATTAGATATGTGTTGGGTACAGATAAGAAGCTTCTTTCTCTCAGTTTGCTCTGTTATGCAATCTGGCTGAACTTTAGCGTGTCCGGGAGCCAGATGCAGTGTTGGGTCCTGCTCATCCGAAACCTGAGAATAATAGGCGCGGATATTTTGCTGAGAATGGACATGATTTCCATTTTGGGAGGCGTCCAATTAATTATAAATTAAATTTTAATTTTCACATTAAAATGATAAATCTATCATATGGTGTATTTCTGAATATGTCGGGAAAAGTGGAGCGGAACCATCGTTCGGTCTTGGTGGATCAACTGTTTCTAATCAGGGACCAGGCTTGATCGACCGGAAGGATCCGACGGTGACAGTATTTTCGTCACCCGTCGAAACGGTGACGGACGATTCGAAGCGGGAGAGGGCCGCTAGGCATGGAGCAATGATGCTTATGTGCCTTAAGATCACGGGGCCATGTGGTCTGATTTTATATGAATTTATTAAATTACGGTGTGATAGATTTGTTTGTTATTAAAAAATATTTTTGTTCAGTTCATCTTCACAATTTTTTGTGACGAATTACAAAACAAAATATAAATAAATATATAATAAAATAAAAAAGAAATGATTATTTTAGGTTAAATAAATCATTAATAAAAAATTTATCGCAATAAAAGATTTAAAATAAAATAAAATAAAAAAAAATTAAAATAAAATAATAAAAGATTTAAAATATTTTTTATGGATAATAATAAATCATTTTAAAAATTATATTGAAGACTACATTTTATTTTAATGGAAAAATAATTATTAATTAATTCTATTTTTAATTAAATAAAATTTTCATCAAACATTAATTATTTATTATTATTCAGCGATGCTTAAATAATTTTAATGAATCCAGAAATTCTAAAAGAATGCAAAAACATAAAATATATTTTATACAAAAAGTAAATTTTATATTTTGTTTGAAGTTTAATGATTTATAATCATTTTATTAAGTTTATATTAAAAATAAAAAATAATTTTAACTATAATGATAATGATATGATAAAGTTAGACTATTAAAAATATATAAAATATTTAATAATATAATTTATTATTTTTCAAATTTTACTTTTTGTTTATTTAATAAGTAAATTTAATTTTACAATGTTTATAAAACTATTAAAATTAATACAATTAAATTTGTTATTTCTACACAACAAATATGAATAATATTGATTAAAATGTTATTAGAAAAATGTTATCAATCTTTAAAAATTTAACTTGAAATTTGAGAAAACTTCACAACATAATGAAATCAAAGCTGGCAAGCCCCCTACAATTATTTTTTGTTTATTAATTTCGACGGTTTAATCGGCATCTTCAGAAAAACGGATTTTCAATAGGAATTACAATAGATTCACTGTAAATATTTTCTAATATTTTAGGAATTACACTGGACGGTGTCTGGATATTTGTTGTTACGGAACGTATACGGCAGGAAATCCAAGTTCTCGTCGGTTATTCAAATAAAATTGTGATTTATTTTTTAGATTCCTTTTAATTTTGAAAGTTTCTGAGTTTTCTTTTCTTGAGTTTGTCTGAGAGTTCTCATAGTGATTTTAGTTTGTCAATGACAATATTATTTGAGGAAAAATTTTAACTTTACCTTCATAATCATTTAGGTAGTGATGTTTTAAATATCATCTTCAGTTTATTTTCGAAAACGTAAATAATGAGGCTTAGCAATAAGATTTTTATTTAAAAAGGTATTGGTGAACTTCTTTTTAACTGTTATTAATTATATATAATTGATAGGTATAAAAACAAGGCAGTCTCAGGAACAGTTAAATTGTGCTCTAAAATGTTTTCTTATAATAAGTTTAAATTTAAACTTAAATTTAAATAAGTATAAGTATAAACTATTTAACTATCTAACAGATAGACCAAGTAAAAAAATTAATATGGATTACTAGAATTATGGATTCATATGTATTACGAGGTCCGAGGGACGAATTAACAAAAATAATGATACTTAATGTGATGAATATGATTTTTTAACTCTGTCGATGGACACAAAGTTTCGTTCGGTTAAGTAAAATTTTTGTCGTAACTTGTACGATTTCTACGCTTTTGATATTAGTGATTAACAATAGGTGAGATCAGAATGATCTTCTTTATGGAACAGAGCATTGAATGATTGACCAGATAGTAAAATCGAGGGAAGATCATCTTCAGACGAATATTGGATGAATGATTGTCGTTAGTATTTGTTAGAATTTTTAAAATTTAAACTGTGAAATATTTAAACATAATGTATAAAAACTTTTTAATAATTTTTCGCATTTCAGGAAGTAACAGATACTTAAAATTCAAATTTAATCACACAAATAATAATTGTATATGTTGGGTCTATGGTGAATTCGTTTAAAATTTTGAATTAAACAATTACAGCTTCAAAATATTTAAAATTAAATTAAAATTTGTAGTAAAATAATATAAATTTAAACACTGTAAAGTAATTATTTGTAGTTAAATTATATAGATGTTAAAATTTGTTTTAAACTAAATAATATAAAATATTGCAATGTAATTCTGTAACATTATTGTATATTTTTGTGGGACAAGGAGCTAACAACAGAACAGCGTGCAGCAGTTTTGGCATTGCAGAAGCACGGTGTTTCTTATGGGCAAATCGCTACAACTATTAATGTTTCTCTTGGAATTGTGTGTCAGACTGTTCAGAGAAAAAGGGAGATTGGTTCCTTATGTTCAATATCTCGATCTGGTCATTCAAGGTCAACCAGTCAAAGAGAAGCCAGAAAAATTTTACAGGAGGCTAAAAGAACACCTCATGTTACAGCAGTGCAATTTCGCAGTTGACTGTCCTAGCACTTGCAAACCGTCAGCAAATGGTTAATCCGTCGTAGATTAGCTGATGGAGGTCTCATGTCCTGAAAGTCAGCCAGAAAACCGATAATTGCAGTTGATTGCAAAAGACAATTTAACAACAAGTGTTCACAAACTTTTGCACCTGACTGTATATACTGTAACGTGCAAAAGTCTGTGGACAGTAAAAAAAATCACCATTTATCCATTTAAGCCATGAGTTTATAAGGTGGCAAGCTTAAATTTTGACCAGATATGTGATTTTTTTATAAGCTTTTACGCTAAATAAATAATTGGTTTTGTTAATATTTTTTATGGCGAACATTCAATTTTCAAATTTTAAACCGTGCAATTTGGTCATTACGAGAGGAACCGCAGATTCGGATCACTGGTAAATGTGCTTGATCGAAAGGTCATTGGCACGAAGCTACCACCCGAGAGATTAAGATTGAATGCCTCTAAGTCTGAATCTCGCCCAGAAGTAATGATAATTCAGTGCCTACCTCGTAAAGAGGCAAAATTCTCATCTCACCTATCCATTGAAGCGATCGACTTTCCGTTAGCAAATGGAATTGAACTTGTTTGTCTGCTACCCGACTCAACCCATCGACTTTAGCCCCTAGACACCCATGTTAATAAGGTTCTGAAAACTATCTGGTGAGATTCTTTGAGACAACATTTGATGCCACATGACAAGGCCATTTTGACACACCACGAATTTCACCTTGTTTTTCAGCCAGTATAAAATCAGCTACTATGTCGTAAAAGGTTGTTTGTGTCAATGTGCATGGATAGACACTAGTGAAATGCCTACGTTTATGCATGTGTAATCTGTGTGCTTGTGAGACATGTTACCTTACTGAAACCTGTCTTAATTGTGCTTGAAATACATTTGTAGTGTTATTTTTAAAGACTCATACTTTATAGATGTCGTTCACGCTTTTCTTAAGAATTTTGTGAATAGATTTAATAAAGTGGCTTAATTACCGCCGTCAGTAGCAGAATTACACCTGTATGGCATTTTTATTAACGGTTGTAGCAACAAGATATAACATAATGCCAAAACGAGTTAACACATTTTTTCAATACTTTAAAGGATTGCATTTATTGCCGAGAAAGGAAGATTGTTTATCTCCTTCGTTAAATCGTTTCAAGCATGGTTCGCAAAAAGTGTGCCAGAATTCGTCCCTTCACTTTAAATATGTATACAGAAAGTAAGGTAATAAAAATAATGGAAAAAAGTAAAATTTTAATGAAATAATACTAATTTGTTAAGAAAATTGTAATAATATTAAATTCTAGAAGTATATTTTGCAAGTTATATTCATGCCAAACTTTTCTTAACAAAAGTATATTTTTAACCATTTTTTCAGTAATATACCGTTACCTAAAATCATTTTACCGGTTATAAATCATTTTAAAAGACTTAAAATATAATTATGTATTATACTACATTATATTCTAGTTGAAAAAAACTTCTTACAATTTTTTTTATTATAAAAACGACTTTGTCCCTTACAGAAGAGCGAATGTGTACCGTATTTATAACAAGCCTCTGTATAAGAAGAGTGGGGAATTTCAAACTGGATTATACAGAAAGGTAACATTTACAGATATCTACACAACACCTCAGAATTTTTTGCAAGGAAAATTATAGATGCCATAAAGGGTTTACATCACTTCTGTTGGAACATGTCTTCCAATTTTGAAATCACAAGATTATTCTTAAAACACACTTACGGACCGAAATATGCACAAACAAACAACTATATCAGACATTAATGTTACGCTGAGCAAATTATGTACACAAACACGGGTTAAGAAAAATTAAAGAGCAAAAACAAATCATTAAAATACCATATTATTAATTTAAAACATTATTGATTGAAAACATTTAAGAAGAGTATTTGCAACAATATAGATAGGTCAACGTGGTTTTAATAACATTTCTAAAAATTAAAGTGTCCTCTAAATGATTAGTGGATTGCAATCTAATCTTGTTGATAAATTTAATTGTCACGGGTGTAAAATCCCGTAAATTGAAGAGAAAAATCGTCTTCTCAAAACCCGAATTAGACACCATTCAAAATCCAGTTGATCAAGAAAGGTTCTCTATTTCAAAAGATGAGTTTCCCAGTTTTTCAGAAGGGTTTTCGTCCACATTTATAACGACAGTTCTATGATTCATTATTGATAAGAAATAACCTTTTCATGATCACATTATATGTTTACGACTGCTTCAAATGTAATTAAAGGCAGTTGCACCCAAGTGAACTACAATAGCAAAAACCCTTTTATTTCCTTACAGAATACTTCATGACTTCCAAATTTTTATTAAAATTTTAATTTTAGTTTAGGAAATGGATTATGAATTTTAAAACATCAAATTTGAGTATAATATTAGGTCAAAATATAAAAAATTACGTTCAAATAAAACCAGTATCACGGATTCAAGGGAAAAAACTTTGTAAAAGAGTTTCAAACAAACTTTGATATTTATAAAACTAAAAATATCAAATGAAAATTAGAAATCAGAAAAAAACGAGACTCATTAAATTGAAAGACAACACATTATATATATAAATAAAACACGAAAATAATTATGTTTTTGGATATATTTTAGTTAACAAAAATATGGTCTTGTCTTAATGAACAGATTTTTTCAATTAGTTTCCATTATATTTGTAATCGGTGACTGCCTAAAAGGATTGATAAAAAACAAGAGAATGAAGTATTCTTGATTCTAACAGACAGCTCCTACAGGAAATTTTAAGAGATTTTCATCATTATCACTGAAAATTGTTTTTCATTATAAGTACAATTTACGTCAGGAACAGTTATCTCAAAGGGTGGGCTGGTCATTTGCAGATGGATTTTCAAACAATGATCCGTTTGTCATTAATATATTTGAATGAGGGAAGGTTTATTATCACAAAATTTTAATATATTTTGTAAAAGAATGAGTTATTAATAATAATGGAATAATGGAGTGTCATAGATTCGTAATTAATTTAGTTGGGGTATCAGGTTTCTATTTCATTTCACATCCTTCTTAGGAATAGATATATTTCATGTACATGAAAAGAATCAAAAGTATTCATTCAAACCAGGCTGAGGAGACAGAAACACAAGGGTCTTTACAATGTTTAATTTATTTGATCTCCTCAAATGTGTACATCTAACATTTTGATGTGTTAAGATTTATGGGAACTCATTAGAATTTTTAATTTTAATATTTTAGGGAATTTTAAAATATTTAAAAATAGTCCATATATTTGAATATAGCGGAAAAAAATAGAGTAAAAATATGTTTTATAAATTAAAATATTAAAAAATTTTAGGGTTGAAATATTTTATATTAAAATCTGAAACGATAATTTTATTATAAAAATGAAAATTTTTTAATAATTTAAAATAAAAAAAGTTTAGTTAAGGATTTTTAAAAAAAATATGTTTAACGATTAAAATAAAAATTTAAAATTGAAATATTTTTGATATGAAGATTTTTTTAAAATAAGTTAAAATGAAATAATTTTAACAAAATTTGTAGAGGATAAAAACGTATAGGTACTATCGTTTTTTCACATTCTTTTTATTAGCTTACTTTATATATATATATGTAATTTAGAAACTTCAATCAATTTTCTTTAAAATTTGCACACTCACTCATTCTCGATGACAACAAATAATTATGTAAAAATTTGATAAAAAAACTTTTTAATATCCCGAAATGGAAAAAAACGGAAAATTCAGAGTTCCCGAACAATATTACTTGCAAGATGTCTACTTATAAATCATAAGTAGTTTATATTAAATTTTAATGCATTTTTTTATTAAAATTTTTTAAATGTTGAATTTTTAAATTTTAAAAATAATAATAATTCTAAAGATGAAAACATATATTCTATAGATGCTGACAATGATAGTTCAACAAATTATGAAGTCCTTTTATAATATAAATTCTAAAAAAGTATGTGTGGTATCTGTAAGACGCCACGCGATAACTTGTGTCTTAAACTCCAAGCGAGCAGCGAAGGGTTAAAGAAATGTTTTAAAAGTAATTTTATAAATTCTAAAAAAAATAAATAATTAATTAAGCATTCATATTTATATTACATTATCTTTATGTATATTATGTATATTTAGGTTTGTGCAAAAGAAAAATTGCTCCTCGAAAATTAATTCGAAACATATGTTACCGTGTTGTAGTAATAAAATTTTGGTCTTATGACTTCGAATTTCGATATCGAAGTAAATAATATGATAAGACAAGTATGTCACAAAAGGTAATACACCAATCCACACATCAACCACAGACAGACATTTCAATTTAAAGAATGAAATGATTTTTTTTCCTAATTTCTTTTTGTTGAATTATTATATAATAACAATAATTTCTTCTTTACGATTTGCTGTAGAGAAATCCAAATACTACACGAATTGATAGGTGTAACCCCTGATTACAACCAAATAATTACATATGTCTTTTCGTGTGTCTTTAATTACATCTACGAAATCTAAAATATTAATTTATAAAAAATATTTTATTTATTAAAAATTACTTAAAAAACATGAGCAAAGAAACAAAAAACTATTTATTTTAAATAATTTTAAATATTTATTTGATTTAATTCAACAAAACAATTATAAAGTTTCAAAATTTAAAAATTTCTTTTGAAAAAAAGATTATAATGCCTTAAACATTTTTTTCAATTTATAAAAACAAATTAAAATTAACTACAATTTTAAAAATGCAAATGTATGCAACATGATAATTTAATATAAATAGTAATATATCATTCATAAATTTATTTTAATGTAAAAACACGCTTTTAAAATAGTTTTAGTCTAAATTTTTTCATATAAATCTTACCGGTCCAAGGACTGGCCTAATTGAGAGCTGGTCTTTTTTGGTTCGGATTTGCAGTTAATTTCGAACTTCATATCCCTACTCGGGGTTGGGAACTTTGAGTCTGTCCATATATGAAGGAGCCCAGAATACATGTTGGCATTCTAATATATTTATACAAATTAATTTGCATAATTTGATTTTAATATAAATAAATAAAAGAAAAATCTGTCCATAAAAAATCAAATAAAAAGGTGTTAATAATTCTTTCCAAGATTTCGTATATAGTTAAGTAATAAGAATTAAAAAACGTTATTGCACTATTTACTCTTAAGTCCCCGTATGTCTTTAACTTATTGTTTGGTTGTCAAGTGTGAAATTTGTAGACATGATTACAGTAAATTGAAATGGACGTACTAGTCTTCTCTCTTAATCATCCTCATTTTAGCATTTTTTTATTAATTAATTACATTAATTTATTTATGATTTGGCCATCTATATTTTGAGGGTTAAGAGGTTCAGAACCTTTAAGTTATGTATTGGTTCATTAAGTGTTGGTTCTTGTCGAATTTGATGTCACAGTAGTATTCATTTTCCATTATTTTCTAATTTCATACATATTTGTATTTATATTAGGTTGCCAAATGTGAAATTTGTAGGCATGATTAGAATAACGTCATAATTTTAAAGTTATAATTTTACTGACTTATCATTTTGTCGCTCAGTCTTTTTGTTTGATACATAACTTGGATATTGAATGCATTGATAAAAATTATTAAAAAGTAATCTTTTTTAATAATTAGTATTAGTATAAATAATTCACGAAAAATCAGATTTTTTAACGAATATTTATTTGACCTCAAATTTATTTGTACACAAACAACTCTGATTATTTTTAATTTATTCAAAMAAATTCCAAATTAATAATTTWTTCGACAAAATTCACATAAATCAAAAAATAATCAAAAAAACACTGCTTTTTCAGAAAATTAATCAATTCCACATCTGTACACAAATTCATTTTTTTAATTAATAAAAAAACATTTTTACCACCTATTTTTTTCATTCTTTCACAACGTAAAAATAAATTGAAATTTATCACAAAACACATTACTTTAAAAAATGGAAAAGGCAAAAATTCTAACTATTATGAAGTAAGATTTTCTATGAGGGTCCTCAGCATCGGAAGCCATGTGAGACATCAATAGTGTATTTCGATACAATGTTACTACATTCAGGACATTCAGAAAAGTAATTTTAACCTCAATAATGAGTCTCGGGCTCGCCCCTGATAGCAGGTAGATAATAACTAAGTAAAAGGAACGATGGATTTTGATCCATCAAAAAGTTATCATTATTTATCGCTAACGTTTGCTGTTATAAAATAAACAATATTGAATCACTTGGCTCAAATTGATAAAGTGAAAAAGTTGGATAAGTGGAATCCACGTTAGTTGAATGAAAAGCAGTAATAAAAGCGTTTTTGCTTGATTAATGATGCTTTCTCGTTATAAATGTGATCACTCTTTGAAAGGAATCGTCACTTCTGGTGAAAAATCGATCCAATGTGATAATTGCCAATGTTCAGCAAGGTTGGTGGATAAGAATGAAAGACTAACACATCGTCCAAAGCACAAAAATAAAATAATATCTGACAATTTAAACATTTAAAAACTATTAGAAGAACAAGTTTGTCAAAGCTGTTCTTGTGAGGCTAGAGAACAACTATAAATTCAGAAATGAAAGAATCTCAAAATAAATGTTTCTCTTTTTTCTAAAAGAAATGTAAAACTATAAAATTTGGTAAAAGGATAGATGATAAAGTAATAACTTTTAATAATAAAATTCCTTGTTCTCTCATTTTTAAAAATTTCTTTTACAAAAATATTTATATTTTTGTATAAACGTATATTCATTTAATTAAATTCGTGACATTATATAAAAATAAGTATTTTTCTATCAATATATAAATGGTATCATTATAATTTGACAAGGAACATATGTAAAACAAGGGTCCCCATTGTTCAAATATTATTTTCGATTCTAATTTGTAAATTTTATGGACCATAAATAATTACTAAAATTGAAGATTTAAAAATTTTTGCAAATAATTCTGTTATTTTTAAAATAATTTTTCAAAAAATGTAAACTTTATGAAATAATTATTTTATGTATTTTTTATAGTTGAAGAATAAATAACCCTTGAGTTATAGTAGTGTTAATGGTGATAAAATTTCGCTTATTTTATTTATTCCTCCACTCAATATTTTAATTTAATAAATATATATAATAAAGGTATAAAGTATAAAGGTTATATATAAAATTTATCTATTGTCAGCTAACCTTTTTTATTCAATACATATAAATAAAGTATTTTTATTATATTACTAAAGATACCAGTATTTTTCATTAATTTTTCCCGGGGAACGTGTAACATTCAGATGCTTTCTAAATAGGTTCGTTTTTAACTCTTAGTTGCTCGTGAATTCGGAAACCAGTTTATTCTTTATTGAGCAACCATTCGCCCAGTACCACATATTTTAACCCAGTATTGTACACTACAACGTAATTTTTATGCTTCTTTGGCCCAACGGTACTAGTAAGGAACACGCCATGGAATAAAAAAGCGTTAAAAGATGTATACTAAAATGTCGGTTAACCCTTCTTGTACCATGTTGTGTAACGTGTACACCTTGCTTCTTATAACTTAAATATCTCTATTAATACAATGAATTTAATTTTGAGATCTTAGGTATTCCTCCGTTATATTTTTACGCATTGAATTACGAAAATAATCGTAAAACCAATCGTAAACCAATCGTTTCTGAATGTGTAGCTACTACACAGCACGGTAACACGCGTATTTTTTTAGTACGGTAAGGGAAAGGTTAACACAATGCGTGGTTAAGGATTCAGCAATTAATTTTAAAACTGTAACAAATTTATCTTTCATTTTGCATTATTTAATAATTATAATGCAAAATATGAAAAATGAATCAATAAAATGACTTGCAAATAAATATTTAGATATTATATAGAATATATTATATAACGCAATTAGTTTTTTTCTAATTTGTTAATTGAAATTTAATGATGGAAAATAATTTTTTCATTTTTACAAAAATTTATTTTTATCAAATTAAGTAAACTTAAAACATGCATTGTTTTCAACGAAAAATAAATTAGATAACAACTAATATATATAACAACTAATAGCCATTTTTCCAAAATTTTATTTTTCAATACTAGTTTCGCCATATTGGCATCTTCAGTTGACTAATTGAAATTTCATATTTAAGTCTTTTTTATATAGCGGTAGACCGTTAAACAATATTACTCAATCTTTTTTTATTTACTTTAATTAAAAAAAATTAACAATAAAAAAGTTCTAAAAAGTCAATATTCAAAATTTTAATTTTTTATTGAAATAAAAGAGACAAAAAGAAGACAACTTAGAAGAAACAGAAGACAAAAAAACTAAGAATTAAAATATTTTAATACAATTTGAGGAATCACTTTGAACATTTAAGAATGGTTTATAATGCTTAATTAACAATGCTTAAGTGATTATCCCTTAGACAATATATCTAATCATTTATTTGTTAATTCTTCTTAAACATTTGATCAAAGAAAAATATCTTTGTGAGAAGTATTTGTGACGTCAATATCAGAATTCATTTTACTCAAATTATATCTTTATTACAAAACAACTTTCAAACATATTTCCCGTCTATTTTCTTAATTAAAAAATAATCCACTGATCTCTATTTTCAAATAATTTTTCATCCATTTATAATTTTAATTAAGTCAAAACAACAATTTCAACTTTTTAAAATTTTTTAAAAAATATTTAATGTTTAAATATGTTTTTTACTTTAATCTTTTTATACTGTTTTTATAATTTTGTTTTTCAACAGAAATATTCTATGCTATTTTTTGTAATTTTTCGTAGTTCTTTTAAAATCCATTTTTAATATTTTATTATTTTAGAAATTTTGAAAATACGTTATATTTAATATCTAATTTTTTAATCATATCATTAAATTAATTCAAAATTAGAAAATACATTTTTACAAATATTAATAAAATTTTTTATAAAGAATGTTTTTTAATGAATATTTTTTAATTAGGAATATTTTTTTAAAAAATGTTTTTTAAATTCAAATCTAATATACTTAATTAATTATTAAAATGTTCAATTTGATTTTAATTCAAAAAAATATTTTTTAAAACTATTTAAATTTGGATCAGCGAACCAAAAATCAATTAACTCTTCCTAATCTTAATGTTAAAATAAATATAATATTATTAAATACGATACCGTATATTTTGTTTGGATGAGTCCACATGGCAGTAACGTTGATCGTAACGAAATATTTATGCAATATTTCTCCTGAGACGAGCTGATCGAACGCTCTAATTTGAGTTGACAAATATTTGGAGTGAAATGAGCATCGCTGGTTTCCTGATATGCGTTGTAATTACTTGAGAGCATCTCTTCATTTCCCGGCGTATTTCCAGTCAAAAACACTTTTGCTTGGTTTTTTTCAAGAGCGCTTGCAAGGTGCTCATAAGGTGGAACTTGATGGGGTTCATAACAGATCTTCAGGTTTTGATAATTGCAAGATACATGTACTGAAATTAAAAATTATTTAAAAGTCATATTTAATTTGATATTTTTTATCTCTCAAGTTATGTTATCATCTTCACTGTTTTATATTAAAGAAAAATATTTTAATGAGTACATTTTTACCATGAGTTTTTTCTAAGTATTTCTTATCAACCATCGTCTTGTAAAAAATAAAATAAATGCATAAAGTATCAATAATAAGACTCTAAAGATGAAATATATTAAAATAATAGTTTTAAAAATCACGCTCATATTGCTATTATTAATAATTCCTCAGAGACCGCAAAATAGTGACTGATTATAGCCCCATTTTAAATAACTTTCAAACATTCCAAGAGGTCATATTGTTGATGTTCATGTATGAGACATTAAAGTAACAGTAATTGCATGAAATATTTGCATTTTAAGAGGTATTGTCTTAAAAAAAGAAAAAAAAAGAAAAAATGTCTTCAGCAAAGCATACATCTGGGCAAAAGTTGCAGTTGTCTTACAGAGACTGTCGGATTTAAAAATGAATTGCTAGAAAGAATAGTAACTCCGCGGCTTCTAAATTCACTACAGAGATCAATAAACATTAACAAAATTTGGGCTGTGGAGAGTTGCGTACACCTCCTGTTGTATCTCAGCAGAGGGTTTTCGTAAATCATAATCAGATTCTGATAATTTTGGTTCGAATGACTGTTCGGACGATGATTCCGCTTCATCCCTCAATTTTTGCAGCCAATTAAAACTTGTAAAGACTTCGTTTTCCTTTAAGCTTAAATGATATTCTTTCATATTCGATTGATTGATTGGTTGTTGAGAATCAATTGGATTTGAAATCGGATCGAATTGATTTAGAGAAAAGTCTTCACCGGTTAAGACTGCTGGTTGTGTCGCGCCGCTACTGGATCGAGTTAAATCGTCTCTGATTTTAGTTTCATTATTAACTGGAATCACATCTATCACACGGATATAGTGTGGAGAACTGTTGGCGAGTCGTTGGCCTGTCGATTAACCATATTAATTTAATCATTTAAAATGAATTCCGGAGGGGAACACCAACTTTTAAGATGATATTGCAACATAGAAATAGAATTGGTAAAAACTGAATCAAGAAACATATTAATGAAGTTTATGTTAGGGTGAATCAATCACCCATGGATTAGAAAAATTCAGAAAAATAATTTTCAATATTCAAAGCTGAAAAACCTTCA
This sequence comes from Girardia tigrina, assembly GCA_001938485.1. Taxonomy (NCBI): domain Eukaryota; kingdom Metazoa; phylum Platyhelminthes; order Tricladida; family Dugesiidae; genus Girardia; species Girardia tigrina. The sequence goes on along the minus strand of MQRK01251483.1, from coordinate 423 downwards.
TCTGAGATACAACATTTACTAACAATCTAATCGGTTAAAATTAAAATATTAATTTGATTTATTGATTTATAAACTTAAAATAAAATTATTCAAATTATTTAAATTTAAATTTTTTACGGTACCTCGACAAATGCACGGACGACAAAAGCACGATGTCAAAACCGAAATAAGGGTCGATATTTGAATGAAAAATGAATTAAGTAATTACAAAATTCGTTAATACTGAAAATATTATCAAAATATAAATTTAATAAAGGTTTTTTTACACATGTTGACTTTTTATTATTAATTTGATAAAACTAAAAATATTTTTGGTATTTAAATTTGATGTGGAAAAATAATATCAATATAAAAATCATTGTGGCGCCGAATACAGAACTAATGCTTATCTATCATTAATCATCACGAAAACGTTAAATTGTA
>MQRK01251482.1:0-12223 GCA_001938485.1 Girardia tigrina | reverse complement strand
TCTAAAAATGATTTCGAATAGCCATTTTTCTGCAATAGTTCTGTTAGTTTATCTATGCTTGCATCTGCTTTTTCATATGTTGATGATAGAGACCAACACCTAAATAACAAACCTTTTATAATACTTCTATTGTACTTAGGTTCACAGAAGCTTTTAGTAGTAGTATATAGACCTGTATCTGTTTTCTTTCTATAAATCTCTGTCTCGTAACGACTCCCTTTTCTCTCAATTAACAAATCTAAAAATGGTAAAACGCCATTATTCTCAAGCTCAACCGTGAAAACAATATTAGAATGGATGAAATTCATATAAGATAAAAACGGCAACATATTTTCACGCTCTTTGAAGACAAGAAAAATATCATCAACATATCGTTTATAACCAGTGAACAAATGAATTTTATTTTCAATGTTAGACAGAAAAATAGATGCAAGTGTTGGTGCCAAAGGGAAACCCATGACAACACCATGTACCTGATTATACCAATTATCATTAAACAAAAAATGAACATTTGATGTTGCAAAAGTAAGTAATTCACGAAAAGCAAACTCATCAAGACTATCATGCTCACCACTATTACATTTCCAGAGATCACAACATAGATCAATTGTTTCCATCAATGGGACATTGGTGAACAGACTTGCAATGTCAAAGTATTGTATCAAGTATTAAAATTTAAATAATCACTTTAAAATTAAACTAATTTAAAACCGTAAGGTAAGTTTAGAGTATACCAAGGTATAAAGCAGTTTTCAGTGTTAAATAATAATGTATAAATAAATAATAATATGTATACAAATAAGCAAATTGAACAAAACATTATGGTCACATTAAATAAAATATACATGCACAATAACAATCAAAAACACATAGAAAATGACGCAATTGAAAAACACAAAATTATTCTTAAAATTCCATATTCAGAAGGATTTAGAGCGTTTATGTTACCAATTATAAGAAATTTTTGATTACTATCAAAAATCGCTGAAGATATATGAAAATACATCGAAACATGTCAGGAATGAACAAGTGCTTTAATCAAATTATATATACATATAATATTTAATATATACATTAAATTTAATATATACATTTATATTTAACAAATAAATGTACTCGTTCAAACAGCATATATCGATACAAAAATTATACAAATGAGAGCTAACGTGTTAATGAACTGTTTTCTCTTCTTCAGACACTTTCTACTCTGAGTCAATTTTGTATTTTATAACTCAGTTGTAATTGATGAATGTTATTTCTATTTATATTTTTAGTTTAAAAAATTTAAGTTACAATAGACAGCATAAATCTACAAATATTTTATTCTTCTTCAGAATATTGGCTTTTATGCAAATGTCGTCGCGGATTTCTTCTCATCTCTTCATTACAATTTTAAAGTTATCCGGAATTCTACTTTTACTGATATTCTCATATCTTAAGACACAAACTTTTGTAATTTTGAAAATCAATAAAGTTATTAAATACTCAAGATTATACAAAATATTTTGACCGATTTACCGTCATCTCCAGGTATTATAAACAGGCAGAGTTTTACTGTATTAAATGAGGATTATACAATAAATTTGCATAACTGATTTTAAATAGGATTTCTGGACTTTTTTGATGGAATTGGGTCACAAAATATTATCCAAATAATTAAATGTGGTTGTTTTCCCATGAGCCGCCAAAACTGTCAAATATTCAGTAATATTTTTTAATGTATCCTGAATTTGTTTAAAAAAATTCTAATGTAGTGACGAAATATAATGGAAATTGAGTATTTGTAAAGTTACAATTTTTATGATGTTTTCATCAACTTTTTACCTCAATCTTGTTTAATCATTTTCTTACTACTGGGAATATACATCCTACATTCTGAAAAATGACATTCTAATAAGCGAAAAATGATCCGTATGATCCACTGTTGATTAATCTGTAATTAATAATACGCGAGAAAAATATTTTTAAACTTCTTACTTAAAAAAACGTATTGATAATAATAAAATAGTCCTCCAATCGACGAAATCGGGAAATCGACACCGATACACGTAGCTGCATCGAAAAATTACGTGGACATATTGGTGGAGCTGATGCCTCTGTTAAGTTTGGAAGATATAAACGCCCAAGACGCGGATGGATGGACAGCACTACATGCAGCGGCGCACTGGGGTCACAAGGAGGCTTGCATATTTTTGATCAACAACGGAGCCGATCCCAATATTCGCACTCGTGCGGTGAGTCGCGAACAAATTTTCGATCTTATTAATTCTTAATATATTATAATCCTTTCTTTCTGATTAATTAATTATTGTGAATTTATAATGACTATTTTCTGATTAACGGGGATTAATCCTCAAAATTTTATTACCGACGAAAATGATCATTTTTTGGAAACAATAATTAATTTAAAAGTTTGCACAGAAATAAAAATAATTGAATGATATCGGTATTTATTTACATTTAAAAATTTTAATTAATTTATTTTTAATTTGTTTCAATATTTTGTGTAAATTTTAAATTTTTTGTTATTATTTTTGTATACATTCAAATGATTTTATTTAGGTTCATGAATTCCTTTTAATTAGACATTACCAGCTTCGACTTGAATATGGTTGCGTTTCGTTTTGTCCACCCCTACAAATATAAGTTGTAAAACATCACATTATCTGGATACTGATAGAGATATAGGTTTGTTACCATGCTGGTCAAATAAGACAATATACCTCATAATTACTTTTAATATGCATTATCCCGGTGTTCATGTGTCATATTTAGTTTCCCAATTGTTAGTTTCTTTTACCAAGACTAAGCGATTGTTATTTTATATACCCTACATAAGGGGTACATAAGGATGTCGTACTTCCTATCAGGGACATCAATTGCTTTTCATTTTTTGTCAAAAGCGCAAATTTTTCAGGGATCACATAAGATTTATATAAAATTACAATATTTACTGAGAAAAATACATTTTTAAATCTTTATTTTCCTGCATATCAATTACTTCCATTTGAAAGTATACGGGAACTGTATCCATATCGATATTAAATGGCGCGGAAGACATTTTCATGCAAGCCGATGTTGTCTATGCTTTGAACATTTTGAATCGTAATTGAAATTCTTTGATTAAAATGTCTATATATTAGTTTGGGGAAAAGTAATCCATTATTTATCGATCAAACAATTTTAAATTTATGCTCTTTGTCAAGGTAACATTTTAACAGTAATTTCACAAAAAATTTTTGCTGTTTTTTATTCAGTTCTGAGTTACAGGGTGTTAAAAATGGAAGTCAACAAAGAAAAAATTCGGTACATTTTACAGTTTTTATTCGATAAAGGCGAAAATGCAACCCAATATTGTACGAAAACGATCGTAGTCAAAGCACGGAGAAGCACCTCAAACGGTCGCCAAACCAGGACTAACGGCCAGGAAGGTTCTACTGTGTATTTGGTGGGACTGGAAAAGAATCATTTATTATGAGTTGCTTCCGTGTGGTTAAACACTAAATTCTGATCTGTACTGTCAACAACTGGACCGTTTGAAGATAGCAATTGATGAGAAACGACCAGAATTGGCCAATAGAAGAGGTGTTGTGTTCCATCACGACAACGCCAGACTACATACGTCTGTAGTGACTCGCCAGGAACTCAGGGATCTTGGTTGGGAAGTTTTAATCCATCCACTATATAGTCCGGACCTGGCACCAATCGATTACCACCGTTTTATCGCATTGCAAAATTTCTTGAGTGATAAGAAATTGGAATCAATAGAAGATTGTGAAAATCGATTACTACAGTTTTTTGCCAATAAGGACCAAGACTTCTACGAGAGAGGCATTATGAAGCTACCTTCAAAATGGCAACTAATTATACAACAAAACGGTGCATATTTGACTCCAAGAGGACAATCCGAAACATGTTAAATAAAGTTTTGAATTTCACACCAAAATAATGGATTTCTTTTTCCCCAACCTAATATTTTTCAGAAGTACTAACGTGTTCTTCTTCTAAATTTGTGTGAGACACATTATTCACCAAAAAATGCTGTTTCCACAATTGTAATTTGCGCTCAAAGCTCTTGATTTTATCAGACAAATCGTGAATAGACTGTTTTTTCCTTTTTTTCACATTTTTTAGCGGTTAAACTTTAACTCACTTTTGCGGTTAAATTATATGAAATATATACATGATTGATAAGAGAAAGTCGATAAAATAAATTTAATTTTTGAAATTCTTGCCGGCCGCATAAACAATTGCCACGTGTTGCTCACCCCAGCGCTACATTATTAATTGACTGCAATTTGTAGTCAGGTGTCTTTCGTAGTATATTTGATCAATAATGTAGATAAATTACAATATATTCCATTACAAAGTAAGGTTAATTACGCGTCAGTTACTGAAAGGTAAAATCCTTTGCACCTGCAGCCTTTACTACGAACAACAAGTTTTTATTTTAAATTCAGACGTATAGTACTATTTCCTCAACTATTTAACAACTTGGTTTGATTGTTAACGCACTTTTTCTAAATATATAATGCTTAATATTACATAATAAGATCATAGAACTAAGATCGATTTTAGTAAAATAATCGAAGAATCTCGTGATTTAAAAGAGGACATTCTCTGGACATCACAACCATTGTCAACAAAAACTGCTTTTAACTGACGAAGAAAGCAAATAAGAATGTAAGAACATTCTCCCACATTACTAGAATATATCATCGTTCTTGGGCATGAAATTATCAAAACCTCTGTAATCGGTAACTGACTCTAATATCATTAAACTGACTCAACTTCAAGCCGCTTGTATTTCCGCCGGGTTGAAAAACAAAGACATTTTGCGCTCGTTATAAGACCGGTAGTGGGAAAACTCTCGCTTTTTTTATTCCGATTATCGAAAAATTGATCCGCCTTACCAAAAGTCGCGATTCACTATTTAAAAAACCGTTGTTTTAAGACCGAGAAGAGAATTCGCTTTACAAATTTACGATGGGACGCTGCAGTTGATAATCGTGTCAACTCGTATCTGATGGATTGAGTCGAACGAATCAGTTAGCCTGTCTCAAAAATGGAGCTGATGTGACCCCGGGTCGATTGATCGATATCATTCACAATACACTAAATTTCGATCTTTATAAAATCGAATTTCTCGTGGTCAATGTGACGGATAAAATGTTGGATGGTATTTCATCGAGCAGATTAAAGAGGTCGTCAAAGGACGCTCTCCGACTCGACAAGTGATGTTGTTTTCGGTGACGATGACAGAAAACATGAAAGATTTGATCTCGTTGAGTCTGAATGATCCCTTTGAGATTTTCATCAATCAGAGCACCGATGTCGCCGATAATCTTCAACAATATATACTCAGCATTCGGTTTCATCGAGCACATGATCGAGAATCGATGTTATTGACTCTGATTTGTCGGGGTTTCTGCAAACGAACGATCATGTTTCTGCCGACAAAAACTCTCTTACACAGAATCCACATTCTGCTGGGTCTGCTCAGGAAGATGTGCGGGAACTGCATATTAACATGACACAAGTGTAACGATTGGATGCGCTCGGAAGATTACCTAAAGTGCAAGACGAGAATGGAAGCCGCAAAGATCTCGGAGAATGAAACAACCACACCCGTAGGAGCCCGATTGGTGGCTGCTCGTGACTTTAGTTTTGATGGAATCTATAAAGAGTCTAGATGCTCAATATCATTCGAAAGAAATGGGAGGCCAACATTATATCTCCGTGACTTTTTTACCTCGCTTATTTCCCGATTGAGTTGAGTTCTTTGAATTGGTTTATTAACTTGTCTTACAACTGGTTACCATCAGAGGAACGAATACCGCAAAGTTCTTAACAACATTTGACATTTTACAAATTTTATTATGTATCTGATCGACTTATAGTAGGGGTACGTATTTCGGAATACCTAAATGTAGGTGAAACTAACATCTACGTTCAATTTCAAAAAGTTCAATATAAATTACGTATAAATCAGATTCTTAAGATTCAATTTTTTATTTTTATAAGCGAATTTAACAATTTAGATAAATATTGCGTACGTAAATGAAATGATCCGTGAATTGCTGTATATTTGTGTACACAAAATTGATGTCTATTTATTTTCATTTGAAAAAAAGGAAAAACTTATTAGATTGCATAATATAATATTCATTATAATAACATTTTGGGCCGTTTTTGACCGATTTCTGAGAATATTTACTCAAAATTCAATATGTTTATTCATTTTTTATATCAGATAAAGTCAAGAAGTGTATTGTAATCTATGATTTGGTTGACCGTTTGTACATAATTTGATGCTATTGCTTTTAGTATTATACAGTCTGAGACTGTTTTGTATGGCTTTCTAGCGTTAATATGACCGTATTAGTGCATGATAAATATCTTTAAGTACAACATTATCGTTTTCTGAAACGTTTCAATTTTACTAAAGTGACAGAGACCTCAAAGTTTAATTTAATACAAGTAAATAGTATGATCTCATAAAACACTACAAAATCTGTCCATCCAATGTCACGTTACGCTGCTACACTACCAATAAAGAAATTTGTAAGGCAAGAAGCGAAAATATTTTTTTGAAAATATTTAGTGGCATTATTTAGATGGTTCACCTAAGCGGTTCGATTAAATTAAATTAAATAAATGGAATTACGAGAAAAGACTGACAGGGTTTGTATTATCTCGGTCAATCACATTTTGATAAAGAAACTCTGTTGTAGACTCAACAACAATATACAAGTAAAAATAAGATTGGGATTTTTTTGAATTATACCTACAAGTTTGCTTACTAAACTGGTATTGCCATCAGAAGAGTGTCAAAATTTTATAAAATTAAGATTCTTTTAATTCTTTTACGTAAAGTTAAAATTCTTTATAGATGAATAATAAATAATTGACTCCTTCATTCCTAATTGAAATTCCTTCACTAAATTTCATAAATAATGAATCGAGAGTGAATAACAAGTTTGTGTACACCAATATACAGCAACAAATATACAAATATACGTACGGATCATTTCATTTACGTACGCAATATTTGTTGAGATTGCGTAACAATAAAAAATTGAATAAAGAATAATTGAAATTCTATTTCTCTCATTCTGAGACCGAGTCAATACTTAGTGACTTGATAACATTCTTTTCGGTTTCCATAAATAGGCTAAGATTTTATTATCTCGATGTTTTCAAACTCAAACAATGACAAAACAAGTATTTCAAACTAGGGGAATTCAATATAGGGGAAGTGTAAATTAGATGTGAATTGTCATAATATTTTGCCACATGTCTGCACTATCGTAATTCAATCAGAACAGTGTAATTGATCCAGAGAAATCATAGATTATTAGCCAAGCATTTACCAGCAATATATTCGATGAAAAACAACAGTATTTTAGAGCACAGTACTTGTATGCAATTTCTGTATTTCACACCTTTAGAATTCTGTCGGAGATATTCAGTAGTCTTAGAGTTTTTTCTTCGTAACGTTCTAATAATTCTCAATGATGTTGAGAGTTATTAGATCGATTAAAAGAAGTGTAATATTGTCACGGTCATCTTTTCTACTATTTTGTTTGTTCTTTGGCTATGCGGAGTCAATTTCTGTGCGACTTTGACAAGAAATGGTTAATATTGATATTTTTGTTGTCACAAATCAGTTGAAAAAAATGATTATACTACTCCACATCGATTCTCAATATATATTTTTAATAACTTTAGTATTAACTATACGGTTTTCAACATTTATAAGAAAGAGTAATATCAAGTATTCATGGGTATTTTCCAATGCAATTTTCAAAACCGGTGCAAATGAAAGCGTTGCATTAAAGACGACACTGAAATTTGAAAAATTAAATTTATCAATCAATAAATAATTGGCACGGGTTCGTCAACATTAATGAAACAATTTTATATGTAATCGGTTACATAATAATCCGTATTTTTATATTCCTATGATTAAGAAATGTAATTTAAAATTTTTCCCAAGTGTTTCACTAATGAAAATTTTTACACTGATAATATCATTTCAATCCAATGGATCCATAGACCAACTTACGACATACTAAATATGTAAATAAATAAACATGACCTAACATTTTTCTGAATGCATCAGTCAAGAGTCAGTCCAATTATTTCGACAATATTTTGAGGCAATATTCAACATAAAATATTGATCAGTCCAATTGAAAGAATAAGTCACAGTGGACAGTAGTTTGTTTATTTATGTATTGATGCGCATGTCGTAAGTCGGCGTGGTCTTCGTGAACGACCCAGATCGCCGGATCGCAATCGAGATCTCTTTTACTCGGGTTTCTATTTGTGATTTTACACTTCATTTGAAACGATGTTTTATTCAAAGTTGACAACGATTGACTATATTTAATAAAATATTGTGGTTTTGCATTTTAAATAACTTTAATCAACAATTATATTTTATTATTACGAATTATAAATAATTTACATAATTAAATCGTAATAAGACTAATTATTTTACACTATAAGCCTCTCCCGACTGTGACGGATAACTGTGAATTACAAATAATACTCAGCATTGCGCACAGGGTAGTGAATCATGGACTCTATCGGATAGAAACCTTTTAACAAATACAAAGTTTTATGATCCCCTCACTCGGCTTCGGATGCAAGAATGCGAGCTTTCAATGCACGGACACGCTTCGGCCGCCCTCTGAGAAATGACCAGTCATGTTTCTTCGTTCCGTGTATCTGAAGACTTTTGGCTATATAAACGCACTTAGTACAACAGGAAAATGGATAATAAAACACTCCGTTATCCTTTATATTATCCAGCCGAAAACTGAGCACCACACTAGGTATTAATCTTCGATAGTCCTCATCAGTTACACCGAGTTCAAGTTCAAAGGTCCAGTACGTCTTTCTGTTTCTGCTCTTTGTACTACTTGGGTTTTGGTAATACAATTAACTTGGATTTGATGATCAGTTACTAAATGCCGTTGTAACCATCCATCAGTTTTATAACTTTTGTGGCAGTTCTGCATGGGACATATGAATGAACCGCCACCTCTCTCTGTCGTCACGCCATGGTCAGATGTATATTATAAATGTGTCTTATGAATTCTTTCTGGTCAGCATAATCTTTAAAGCAAGAAGGGAATGTGCGAGCTAATATTTTGATACGCGACTAAAGCATTTTCGGATATTCTTTCTCGTGCTCGACTACCTCTTTCAGTCGCTCAGATATGGTTCCTTTGATCAGATGTTTAAATTATCATCGTCTTCAAGAAGTTCCTTTTGTTTAGACTTTCCCTGTATTCTGTACTCTCTATGTCTCTACTCACTAAATCTGCCAGGTCCTTGAATATCCAGAGTACATCGCATGTAATTTGCTCTCTTATCAGTTACTTTTTACGGCAGCTTATTCTGTGATTTTCTGAGATGATCTCAAAGTTTAAAACTCTTCGAAACTAATTCACACACTTCCGTGAATTTTATTCATAGAATGCTATGCGTCTTTTGGCCAGAATCACTCTTGCTCCAGTGAGTCCATAGTTTTTTTGCAAGTGTTTCATTTAATTCACATTGATATACTTTAATAATTCACATTTCAATTCAATGGATCCGTAAACCAACTTACGACATGTACATAAATTTATAAATAAATAAACTCGTCTTAACACCCTTACTAAGTGCATCAGCCAAGAGTCAGTCCAATTATTTCGACAATATTTTAAGGTCATATTTAAACTAATTTACACCCTTCCTTGAATTGTATTCATAGAATACTATGCGTCTTTTTGCCAGAATCACTCTTGTAAAGCCAGTCCAATTGTCATGTCTTTTTTGGGATCCTGTCGAGTTTGGTCTTTTTTAGAGCTATCCTCGTGCAGCAATTATGGAAGGCTTGTAACTCTTCAATACTATTGGGACGCGGTTATTCTGACTTAAGGTAGCAATTTTTTAAGCTTCCGTATCCCATTTCGTATTCGTTGACTAATATCCCGGTTGCAGCTACCAATAGTGGTCAATATTCCGTGATACTTTAATTCTTTCACCCATTCTATGACCTCATCACTTTATTTTAAACTATATTATTTTATTACATCTATACGGAATATATAATATATTATTTTAATTTTAAGTGAAGTATAGTAACATGTTCTTTTTCAATTTATTCAAATATTGATTTGTTTACCGAGTAAGAAATTCTCTATCACTAATTCTAATGATCTTTTACTATTCTTTATAAAAATTGTATCAAATGCGCAATAATTTGTTTACATAACATTGTTCAAACTTTAACCTGACCACTGCTGTACAATTTTGTCTGATAAGTACATGCTATATGTATATATTGAGTGTATGCAATCTCGATCAAATATTCAAATACTAATTGTCTGCTACTTCAGATAGCGATGTTCATCCGTTTTACCACTATTATTCTTTCTGTATAGAAATACTGTTGGCCTATTTATGAACTAGGATCCATTTTCATTGTTTTTATGTCCTTTGAAGTTCGATTGTCATCTTCTGTAACATGAAATTTATTTTCTGCAAATCTTGAAATTTTTCTATTCTACATTTTATATATTATATTTTCAATTGTTTTGTAATATCTAATTATTCGAAATAATCATCTACCAAGCAGTGGACCATCATTATAACAACAATTCTACAAAGCAACTTCTTTTGAACTTTTGATTCTGTTATAACAAATTTATTATAAGAAATTTATTTTCTTTTAATATTGGGATTTTTTAGTTTTTGATTTAAATTTTTTAATCAAATATTATTTTTATGCAAAATAATTTTATAAAATATCTTTTTTCGTTTTAATTTTGTAAAAACTATTGATAATAATAGGAATGATTTTAGTTAGTATTATTATTTAAAAAAATATCCCATATTATCCATTTGATTATTTTTCATTTCCTCTTCACCAGAATGAAACTGTTATGGACATGGCTGAGCCGGAATTCAAACATATACTCGAAGAGGAAATAAATAAATATAGAGCTCAGGTAAAGCAATTTTTGTTAGAAATTAAAATTGTTACTTGGTGCTTTTTCAATATTTAAGAGAGAAAGAGAAAACATTAAAATACGAGAAATAAAACCTGATAACATATTGCGGACAGATAATTCCAATAGAAGAAGGTATTTCTATGCAAGAATTACAAAAAACATTTTAATTATTTTAAAAATTGTATTTCTAAATAATTTTTAAATATTTAGTACTCATACAACACGGTAAGTGTGAAAAAAAGAATTGTTTTGTTTAGAAATAATAGATTGCCGTTGTAATTTGATTTGTAGTGTTTCAGGTAATTTTAGATTTGTGTTTTAACCGGAATTTTTGCACATGCAAAACAAAATATTTATAACATATTGAATAGGATAATGCAGACGAAGAAGTAGGGACGCTCGTAAACATTACCCTTTTTCATAATTTCTAATATCAATTGTTGTTATTTTAAAAATAACGATAGGTAAAAGAGATGAATAATTTTGCGTCTTGTAAAGAACAGCCTTTGAGATACATTTTCATGTTTGACATAAGAGGCAATATTCATCACCAGAAATGGCGTATGATAATTTATTTGAAGACATCATTTGTCCTTATTATTTTTGGAGATGTAGAGTGCCACCAATTCCGACGATCATTATACCAGTCCAGCTTTTAATGACACCAAATAATTGTTGAAACGATTGCATAGATTAGTTCTTTTCTACAGCAATAATCCATATTACTTAATTCTCCAGATTTGATTGCTCGATCTTTTTTGATTCTTTAATTCAATGTTTGTTACTTTTCCCTATTATCAACTCAAACGGATCATCATGAACTCCATTTTTTGGCAGTTTTTCTGTTGAGAGTTGTTTTTTAATATACGGCAACTAAAGTTATAGTTTAACGGCTTCAAACATCTGAAACAGTGTCATTCAAGCTTGTGTCGGCAGATTCGGAAAGAAAAAATCATTTCCAGCATTGATTTCCGCTATTTTGGTTACAACGTTTTGTTTCCTCCCTAGAGGTTAGTCGATTTTGCGAAATAATTAGGCCATATTCCATTCATTCCGATAATTAATATGAACTTGATTGTCAACAGGAAATTTCATTAACTTTAACTAGAGTATATTCATATATAAAAAGAAAGCAAATTAAAATTGTTAAAAAAACGTCGGATAATTATTCACAAATCTAATATTACTAGAAATATTTGTATTGTTTTTTT